>JASDQU010738228.1:73368-95899 GCA_032191745.1 Picea mariana | reverse complement strand
TCACTCGGCTCTTCGTTATTTAATTCTCTATGAAAAATCCAAGTAAAAGTAACTTTTGGATGTCTAACTTTCAACTTCTCTTATCAACTGTCTCCAGTTGTTTCTATTCTTCATGCCAAAACCTATTCTCCAATCCACTTACCTTCGTATTCAATTCTTGCCTTAACTTTTCATTAACTTTGTATCCTTGTCAGATTATGAATTATTCATTTATGGTTACGCAGCACCACTATTTGGTTGCATGTCCTCTCTTAAATACTTTCCCCTTCAAGTTGGATCTTTAATGCCTTCAACCATCATCTACATGGATCTTCGTCCTTTCCTTCTTTCTTCATACTTTCTTTTGCATGTATACACAATTCACCTTCCTCTTTATTGTCTATCATTTTTTGATTCGTACTTCCAACCTTCAAACTCATTTATTTCTTTTCTATTTTTCTCTTTTTCTATCTATAATACACTATGGTTCAAGTACTATGGTACACATATTGCACGATGAGACTAGTGAACGGAATCCTGGTTGTCCCTATACAGTTTCATCTGACTAACATTAACCATTCCATCCACAACTTCTTCATTCGGTTTCTCCAATTGGACAACACCTACATTTGTCACAAACTTGATCACATATGGTCCTATCCAATGCATATGGAACTTCCCTGGGTGTTGCAAAAACGTGTTGTCATAAAGTAACACTAAGTCTCCAGTCTGAAATTTATTCTATTTAATGTACCTGTCATGCCAATATTTCTCGCGCGCTTTCTGCACTTGATAATGGAAACCTACAACAAATCGGTCTTCTTCAAGTTTTATTAGTTTTGACAGTCTCTTCTCCATTGCGCCAGAATTTGTAAGCTATGGCATCGTAGCAATGTGCACACTTGGTACAATAAACTCCATCGACATCACAACTTCTTGACCATACATTAATCTAAATAGAGTTTGTCCTGTCAACTTTTTGCTTGTAGTCCTATATGATCATAATACTACTGGAATATTCACATCCCAGTCATCCTGACTTACATTGCAAACCCTTGTCAACGCATGTTCTGGGATCTTATTGAATGCTTCTACTGTGCCATTTGCTTGAGGATGGTATGGTGTACTCTTATGATGATTGATATGAAACTCCTTTGTCAATGTTGCAATCATATTATTCATAAAGTGTTTCCTAATCACTCATAATTACTCTTGGGCATCCAAACCTTGTCACTACATTTTCAAATACAAATCACATAGTTGTCTCCACGCTGCAATCTCTGACTGGTTCTGCTTCGGCCCATCTGGTTAAATAGTCTGTTTCAGTAATGATGTACCTATCTCCCAACCTCTTAGTTGGTGGATTAATCGTCCCACCAAAGTCCACTACCCATTTTTCAAATGCTTGCAATTTCACTTGTGGAACTAAGGGCATTTCATCTCTCCTAGAAGGCTTTCCAAGTCTCTCACAAACATCACAACTTTGGAAAAATTCTTGATCTTCTTTGTGGAGGGTAGGCCACCATAGTCTTTCATGAAAAATCTTTTGAGTTGTTTTATGTCCTACATAGTGACCTCCTACAACCCCTTCATGCGCCACTGAAAAGATCATATTCCTTTTATGTTCTAATAGACAATGTCGCATGATACCATATGCGCCTAACTTGTATAAATTTCCTGCTATCAACTAATAGGTTTCTTCCTTCACTACCAGTTGCTTCTTCTGCATCACTATAAACTCTGGAGGAGATACTCCCATATTCAAGAACTGAACTATGTCTGTGAAATAGTCGTCAACCATTTGTACTGAAAATAAGTGTGTGTATGTTAAGCTATCATCCAAGTATCCTACATATTCTCCTTAGAATATGCATGACAGGTGATTTGGTCCCAAGTTAAATTTCCATGGTTTCATGTTCACCTCAAAGTCATATTCCTGGAACAATAATATACATCTACATATTCTCCCCCCCAACATTGCCTTGTAAACTAGGTATCTCAACGCAGAATGGTTTGTATACATCTTAAAGTGAGATCCCAAAAGACAGTGTCTGAACTTTTGTGAGGCATACACCATGGCCAAACCTTCTCATTCTATCATACTATAGTTATGTTCTATAGATGATAAATTCCTACTTGTGAATACAATAGGATGGTCTAACTCTCCTTCACTTAGTTGTGAAAAAACTGATCCTAATGCTATAGATGATGCATACACATGAACATCAAATTCCTTGCTCCAATGAGGAAAAATAAAATCGACGTGGTGAACATCTTCTATTTCAATGTATCCATGCTCTTCTGACATTTGTCATTCCATTGATACTTCACTTACTTCTTTAGCAACTTCTCCATAGGGGTTGTGATATTCACATATCCTTTGATGAAATTTCTATAATATCTTGTATGAACCAATGTGGATTTCAATTGTCACACTAAAGTTGGTGATGTAGGGTCAACTAACAATCCCTGTTTACAGACCACATGGCCCAATAATATTCCAAAGGGCACAAAAAAAATGATTTTATTCAAATTCAACGAGATTTAGTACTGCTTATTGTTGACACTTGAATCTGTTAGGACAGAAATGGAAACCTCACGAGGATGTAAATCCTCTTGCGTTTTTATAGAGGTGGTACTCCCCTTTATATTTTCTTGGGATTTTTGTATATTCAAAATGTGGGACTTAAAAGAACATTGTTGTAGTAATTAAAGAAGCATAGATATTGCAAGAAAATAAAAGTAAAATGTTTTTGTTTTCTTTTAAAGAAAGTTCCTGAGAAAGGACCAAGAATCACACACTTCACACATTTAAAGAAAATAAGAAAAATTTCCTCACATCCATCATAGTTTAAGATAAAGATTTTTTACCACAAAAAATAAAAAGAAGATGACCTGCATGTAAAACAGAACTTTAACAGAGCGGACACATGGGCAGCTCAAACAAATATAATTATAGATCAACCTCAAAGACTTTATATTCTGAAAACACGGTTACAAAGCACAGTCAAGATTGTTCCCAAAGTAGTTCTCTTGATATTTCTACAAAATATATAGTGTATTACATATTATTTGAAATGATAAATGTGTTCGTCTTAAAGAATGGGATTGGGGCTCCCGTAGACCATAAAGAAAATAAATACAAGAAATAATATTTTAGAAGGACGACAATGTGTGGTACAAGAATCAGCAAGACCCGATAAGAAGAAAAAAGGAGTTATTAGTCTTCGGTTAAACCTTTATGTTAGCACCAATTCTTGCAAGGGGGTTGTTTCTCTCTAGTTTCAGGCCCTTGGTGTTAAATGCGAAGAAGCAAGGCTTAAAATCCCATCAAATACAGTTTATCCAAGGCCGCAGCTATGAGAACAAAAGCACATACCCAGAAAAGTCCATGTCGAGCTTAAAATCAAGCGAGAAGGCAAAGATCGCCTTTCAACGGCGAGGATCCATCGACATGGAAGATCAATGATCATCGGGAAATTGCGATCAATGGAGCTGCACAAGGTTTAGCGCAAGAGATAGCACCCATATTCCATGATTTAATATGGGCCATCTGATTATAGGACGCGTGGCGCATATCCGCGCTTTCAACAATTTGGTCACTGGGAGAATGGGGAAGAGGTGCATCACGGACTCCTGGTGGGGGGAGTCCCAAAATGACCGACACCATTGGATCAAGGAGCGATCTCGGTCATTCGATATCGGAAGACACGTGGCAGAGGATCCAGTCCAGAAGGGGCCCCATGTCTAAATATGGATCTCAGCCATCCATCTAGGGACGACACTTAGGTGTATTTGATTTAAAAAGGGCATGGATCTAGGCAGTCATGATCCACCTGCCTAGATCTACGGACGAGGTCCAATTCTGGACCCCCTCCATCATTCTTCCTTTAATGAGGGGGGGGGTTTGGAATTCAGCGCACAAGTTTGAGCGGTTGGGATTAAAGTGCTCTGATCTATGGCCCACATCCAATTTTGGACCCCCCTTTTCATTCTTCCTATAGCGAGGGGGAGGGGGTCTGGAAAGAGGCATTTTTCAGTGCGGGCCCCCCTACTATCGTGGCGCCTCCTCCTTGTGTCAGCTCCCACTTCTTCCAAACTGCGTACCACCTCCTTCTTCCTCTGCCATCTATCCTCCACTCACCCTCATGGTATATCCCTTTCCCCTTCACTCCCTCTTTCCTTCTAACACCTATCCTTCTATCTTCCACATTGATCCACCATATGAAATGTGTCCTCCACTCTCCCAGGTGTCATGTCCCTTCTCTCTGACCCATTGCATTATGGCCTCCTCATCACCTTCCCGAGGCACATCACCTCATCGGCTGGTGACACGACCCCCTGCTTCTCTGCCTCTTAGCTCTCTCACCTCAAAGCCCACATATTCTGCCATGTTCGTCCACATGGCCCCTCCTCAGCCCATCGTCCTCTCACCTCCTGCCATGTGTCTCTCTCTCCCAGTCACCTCCACCTCAGCACCTTCCACCATCCGCTATCCTCTGCCTCTGTATCACTTCCACATAAGCACCCCCATCTCACCTTCACAGTGTTAGCACCTTCTCCCTCCTCGTCAGATCCTTGTCCACGCCTGCCATCTGGGTCCCCCCCGCAGTAGTCCAGTGAAACAGCAGACATCCAAAGGGAGACTACCACGTCCTGCAGGGGCAGAGTTGACTAGGCCTTACCTGATCCCAAGAGAGTAGTTATTAATGTAGTTGATGGTAGTTGAACATCATATCCTTCCATAAATAGAAGGCCAAGAAAGGACAAAACACAGAGGCAGACTGTCAGTCTATCCTAACAAGGGTCGCGTCTGACAGAAGACTACATGGGCAGTCTGCCCAACGTCTGCAAGTGTAGCCTGACAGAGAAGCTCCTCAACGTCAAGCATTGAACTCATGACATGATCGTACCTTCAGCGTCTGAGTCAGCTCCAAGTATATGTAGGCATTTTTTCCATTTTTGTAGGGGGGATGGGTGAAGCCATGCTCCCAAATTGTAGAGCTTTAATGAAATTTTTGGTTCTCTGGTTATGAGTTGTATCTAAGACCTTTTGTTTAATGAAAGTCAGCTTCTCTCCATCTCTCTGTAAGCTTTGTTTTAAGACACTTAGAATTGGCAGGTCTAATCGAGGATGATTATGTTGTGTGATGTATGTTTGATCATGATAGTGTTTTCACCAGTTTTAAATCAATCTCCTGTGACTTTTTATCCCTCTTACCCTGAGTAGCTCATTGAAAGATTCAAGCGAGCTATTACAGTAGCCACCATGATGTAGGTATGATCACTGTGTTACTGTAACTCTGTCATCCTGGCAAATTTCAGTGTTTGTTATTTCTTCTACGGGTTGTTGGAAGCTTGATGCCTTCAACAGACCTTTGTAGTTTCTCTCTGAAGTCTTCCTCCTACTCACCCTTATTATAACTTACTGACTGAAGTTAGATCAAGACCTCGCATGCTTGTGCATAGCCTGGCCCAGAATTCTGAGTTAAAATGATATTCTTTTGGGTTTGCATCCATTCGATCACCCCTTTACAAACAATCATGGCATATAAACTGATGGGCGTCGGGCTCTGCTCCTGCTGCAATCTAGGAGTGACTTTTGATGCTAACATTTCTGGCATTGTTGTTGGGGATGAAGTTGAAGATTTTCCCCAGTATTGAATGACATTGAGCCTCTGTTCCTGAAGGTGCATCAGGAATCAAAGCCTTACAAGATTGCTACTGTGCACCTGGTGACTCCACTGTTTCCACTTCACTATTTCAGTTGTGGTTATTTTTAGCACACCTGAAAGCTGACCCAGAGGGGCTTTCTCGAGAAGCTTTTTAGCAGCTGCTTTCTCAGCCTGAGAAGATTCCTGGGAGAACAAAAATGATCAGAGTTGGCCTTTGTTGGTGAAAAAAGACCAGAAACATTCAAAGTTGCGCATCTTTCACCTGGCGACTCCATGATTAAGGGATCGATTGGCGACTACACTGTTTTGAGATGGAAAAAATATTGGCTTGGTGGTTTGCCCCCTTCAATTTCTCAGCCATAAATGGTTATCCCCATCCAGTGTCATCTATAAATGAATGGGATGACTATCTTCCGAGGTTTGAAGGCAGTGAGCATGATCATCCTGGTGAGCATCTGTTTAATTTTCATATATGCATGCTTGAGCACAACTTTGTTCACCAGGATGTCTTGATGAAGATGTTCAAGTTCTCATTAGAGGGAGATGCCCGTCAGTGGTTTTACTCCCTGCCCCCTGCTAGAATTTCCTCCCTAGAGAAGTTTCACGTAGCTTTCAATGTTCACTATTAGAATTTTTATCCCTCTGAGTTAATTTGTCATAATTGTTGTGAGGGATACAACGATTTCACTCAAGATATAGCTGATTCAAAAGCAAGCCATGAGGATGATGGAGATGACTTGGATCAGAGATCGGTTCATTCTCTTCCCAGTTCATATGCATCGGATGAAAGCAGTGTTTACTTCCCCAGTTAGTAAAATGCAGAGAATGATCCTGTTAGGGAAACTGATTTTCCTTATAGCCCTTTCCCTCAAAAGCCTAGATATGAGCAGACTATTTTTGAATCATATGACGATGCAGAGGATATTCCTGTCCCTGAAGAAGTTATTTCAAACACTGACCAGGAGAAGCCCATGTTGAATATCCCAGTGAAGAAGAGGAGGGGCTAGATATGAAAATATTCTCATCTCCAGTAATCATAAATGAGCAGTTGGATAAGGAGAAAGAGCCATTCATTGTTATACATGAGAATATTTCCTGCCATCAGCTAGCAGATGTGATCAAAGTAGACCAAGGAGAAATGAATCAATGGCCTGCATCAAATTTTCACTCATCCATGCTTACCACTAATTTTCATCCATATGGGAGAAGCTATGAAATAGAGCAAACTTACTATCACCAGCCTAGTAAGTTTTGTCACCCTTTTTATGACCCAATAGGAGAGTACATGGAGTTAATTGTTTCCCTTGTATTGAAGCCTCTCGGATTTATCTTACCTTCTACACTAAGAGGAACATTGAATACTGTTACCAAGATGTTGTCACTGTTCTATCATCCCTTGATTAGTGACAAAATAAATAGGTCTTCAGTTAGAAGGTTGTTTGAATGGATCTGGTGGAAGTATGTTTTCACCTAGCTCTTTGTAAATATCTGTTAGCATAGTTTTTGTATATAAATAAGCTTCCTCCGAAGCATGTGTGTTTTCTTCCTGTTATGTAAACAGAGTAGTTCATATTTTCAGTAGGCTCTTTCCGACATAATATCCCAGGGCATGACTCCACAACCCAATGCTAAGGCAACTGGAACTACAGAAGGAGTTCTTAGGGCATCACAGGGATGACTCTATCTGCCATGGAGCCTAATGTTAGCACCAATTCTTGCAAGGGGGTTGTTTCTCTCTAGTTTCGGTCCCTTGGTGTTAAATGAAAAGAAGCGGGGCTTAAAATCCCATCAAATACAGTTTATCCAAGGCCACAGTCATGAGCGCGAAAGCACATACTCAGAAAATTCCATGTCCAGCTTAAAATCAAGTGAGCGAGCAAAGATCTCCTTTCAACGACGAGGATCCATTGACATGGAATATCAATGATCATCGGGAAATTACGATCAATGGAGTTGTGCAAGGTTTAGTGCAAGAGATAGCGCCCATATTCCATTATTTAATCTGGATCATCTGATCATAGGACGTGTGGCGCACATCCGCGCTTTCAACAATTTGGTCACCGAGAGAATGGGGAAGAGGTGCATCATGGACTCCCAGTGGGAGGAGTCCTGAAATGACTGACACTATTGGATCGAGGAGCGATCTCGATCGTTTGATATCGAAAGACACGTGGTGGAGAGTCCAGGCCAGAAGGGGCCCCATGTCTAAATATGGATCTCATTCGTCCATCCAGAGACACTCGGGTGCATTTGATTTAAAAAGGGTGTGGATCTGGGCAGTCATGATCCACGTGCCCAGATCTATAGACGAGGTCCAATTCTAGACCCCCTCCATCATTCTTCCTTTAATGAGGGGGGGGTCAGGAATTCAGTGCATAAGTTTGACCGATTGGGATTAAAGCGCTCTGATCTACGACCCACATCCAATTCCAGACCCCCCTTTTCATTCTTCCTTTAGCGAGGGGGGGGGATCCGGAATGAGGTAGATTTCAGTATGGGCCCCCCTGCTATCGTGGAACCTCCTCCTTGCATTGACCCCCACTTCTTCCAAACCACATACCGCCTCCCTCTTCCTCTGCCATATGTCCTCCACTCACCCTCATGGTATATCCATTTCCCCTTCGCACCCTCTTGCCTTCCGACACCTGTCCTTCTCTCTTCCACATTGATCCTCCATAAGAAACGTGTCCTCTGCTCTCCCAGGTGTCATGTCCCTTCTCTCTAGCCCATCACACTATGGATTCCTTGTCACCTTCTTGGGGCACATCACCTCATCAGCTAGTGACACGGCCCCCCGCTTCTCCACCTCTTATCTTTCTCACCTCAAAGCCCATGTATTCTGCCACATTTTTTCACATGGCCCCTCCTCATCCCATCGTCCTCTCACCTCCTGCCAATATGTCTCTCTCTCCCAGTAACCTCCACCTCATCACCTTCTGCCATCCATTGTCCCCTGCCTCTGTATCACTTCCACATAAGAGCCCTTGTCTCACCTTCAAAGTGTTGGTGCCTTCACCCTCCTTGTTAGATCCTCATCCATGCCTGCCATCTGGGTCCTCCCCATAGTAGTCTAGTGAAATAGTAGACATCCAAAGGGATACCACCACATCCTTCAAGGGCATATTTGACTGGGCCTTACCTGATCCCAAGAGAGAAGTTATTGAGGTAGTTGACGATAGTTGAATGTCGTCTCCTTCCATAAATAGAAGGCTAGGAAAGGACAAAACACAGAGGCAGACTGTCAGTCTATCCTGACAAGGGTCACGTCTGACAGAAGACTGCATGGGTAGTCTACCCAATGTCTACATGCGCATCATGACAGAGAAGCTCCTCAATGTCAAGCATTGAACTCATGATGTGATTGTGCCTTCAGCGCCTGAGTTAGCTCCAAGTATATATAGGCATTTTTTCCATTTTTGTGGGGGGGATGGGTGGAGCCATGCTCCTGAATTGTAAATCTTTAATGAAATTTCTGGTTCTCTGGTTATGAGTTGTATATGAGACCTCCTGTTTAATGAAAGTTAGCTTCTCTCCATCTCTCTGTAAGATTTGTTTTAAGACACTCGGAATTGGTAGGTCCAATCGAGGGTGATTATGTTGTGTGATGTATGTTTGATCATGACAGTGTTTTCACCAGTTTTAAATCAGTCTCATGTGTCTTTTTCTCCCTCTTACCCTGAGTAGCTCATTGAATTATTCAAGTGAGTTGTTACATTAGCACTGTGATGTAAATATGATCATTGTGTTACTATAATTGTGTCATCCTGGCACATTTTAGTGTTTGTTCTTTCTTCTATGGGCTGTTGGAAGCTTGATGCCTACAACAGACCTTTGTAGTTTCCTTCCGAAGTCTTCCTCCTACTCACCCTTATTACAACTTACTGATTGAAGTTAGATCAAAACCTCACATGCTTGTGCATAGCCTGGCCCAGGATTCTGAGTTAAAATGATATTCTTCTGGGTCTGCATCCATTCGATCACCCCTTTATAAACAATCATGACATATAAACTGATGGGCGTCAGGATCTTCTCCTACTACAATCCAGGAGTGACTTCTGACGCTAACACTTTCTACTAAAAGAGGTGGAATAACTGGATGAAGGACCTGATAAAGAAAACAAAGGATATTATCAGCATAAACTTACTATGATGGTATCTCATGCTTTCATTTTCTTGTCGATGTCCTTTTATCATTTTCATCAACAGTTATAGGAACCGTCTCAACTGCTTCTTTCCCTTCAATGGTCAGTTTATCGATAGATTTCTTGAACTATTTTTCGATGTAAATTTTCATTGGTGCCATGTTGATTTCATGCTGGATTTTGATGTTGAACAGCTCACCTTCCAAGTCTCTTAAATCAAGGGAAATTCCATGTAATGCTTCTTCAATGTCCTAATTTTTTACAGAGTAATCCACTACCCAGTTATCTATGGCATCCTCATCATATTCAATTATACCATAGAATTTTTCAATTGGCAATCCTTTAAAAATTTCAACCTACTCATCAAATTGTTGTTTTGTTAGGAACAATGAGTTTAGGATCAACTTGGGATCTTGGACTTCGTTATACTTCCAGCCAGGTCCACCTCCATGATCCTTTTGAATAGTTATTCCCTCCTTCATATGGCTTGGTTGCATTCTTGAACAATGTTATTCAAGTTCTTTATCTTTTATTTCCAATATTCGTTCAAATGCTTGATTCGACTTGGAGAGGGAAGGTCCTCCTCTCTTCTCCTTAGCTCTGACATGTTGGAAACTTTAACACCAAAGGGTACCATGGCATCAAGGTAAAAAACTTCTTCATTTTTTAGGTCGGCCTGCAAATACTTATGGAAGGCATGTGCCCTCCATCCAAAAGAAATCATGTTCTTTCAAATTTCCCAAGCTTCTGTGATCAATGTCATTCTTTTCTTGATATTATTCTCCACATAGCTCCTGGATTGTGTAAGTAAGTTTGAGGATCCTTTTAATTTAGCAGTGGGCATGGTGGGCCCAAAAATTGCCAAAGAAATGGAAAGAAGCGGAAGAGGTGTCAAGGTCTCTTCCAGTTCCTTAATCCTTTCCTTTAACTTTATATTTTCTTCTTTGAGACCACCAATGGAGTCATCCAATGCATCTCTGGTTGCTCTATGGATTCTAGAAATCTGGGAAGGCCGCATATTTCTTAGGTTAACCTCTGAATGAGATTTCCCTTTTTTATTCTTCACATCACTCTTCTCAATAATTAATTTCTTAGATTCATTGTTCGTTGTCAAAGATAGCGCTTTGAAATAAAAATGGCTCTTGTTCATCAAAGGTCTCATTCTCAACAATTTGCAACGATGGATTTTGGTGGGTCGTGCCTCCTGGTTGATCAATGTTAGGGAACATTTTCTCAATGTCAACCTCGAGCTCCATATCTTTGAGGGAGAAGTTGTTGATGTCACTTTCAATGCGATTCTCTTATTCCTCTTGTATAATATTCTTCCTCTTGTTCCTCAGAGGAAGTTTATGTGAGCTTTCAATTTTTCCTGGAGGGGGGTTCTTGTCTCCCCCTTTGCCTCAACTATTGTTTGTTGGCATGTTTACAGGAATAGTGTGCTTTTCATTGATGGAAAGAACAGTAGCGACAATGGCATATTGGCAGCAAGCAGAACTTGTTTCAAGTTTGTAAGCTTAGGAGGTCCAGCACAGAACGTGCCAGGCAGGAACCAGAAGTTTTTTGGGAAGACACAGAGTTTCACATAGAGCACAAGTGTGCATCAGGGCCGAGGTTAAATTCATTGCCAAAGCTCAGGAGAGATAATGTTTTCAGAAACGTAGATGAGACCCAAAGTCATCAAGACTCGCAGAAGGATCAAAGGTCGAGGCCTTTGACAATTAGAAAATCTTCCAAGATTGCGAGGTAAATCCTGACCATCCATCGAGAGAAGACACGTGGCGAGAGATCAGCATTTTGCTGACTCGTAGATCGAGAAATTTGAGATAGGAGAAGTGAGAATTTGCAAATTTTGAGTTCGGGATTTGATCTCAATCGTTGGTTGGAAGGAGAGATTTGGACCATCGATCTGACACAAGCAGAGTTCGAGGTTTCAAAGTTTGGGAGAACGGGGGTAACTAACCTCCAAAGATGCAAAGCCCCGAAGCGCTTAGTAGTATGGCCCAGGTCATAACCCAACATCACAGTCGAAGGGGATTAGCGGGAGGACCTAGCACATAGAGGATTCGTCGATTCAGAAATCGAGAATCGAGAGTATCAGGTTGGCCCATAGCTGAATACCCAAAGTCGTGAGTCACGAAGTGCCTTTTGGTTAGGCCTGTGGTCACAACCAGTGGTCATGTGGAGAGGAAGGGGCTTAGCCAGAAAATCTAGCGCCCACTGTGAAGTTTTCTCAGGAAGGGAAAAGGTGCCAAAGGGATGAGCGCGTGGAGGTTCTCTCTGTCACTGCCAGAACGAACTGATTGTATCTGCCAGATAATTCAAAGAGCTTCAGGGTGATCGCCAGAGGAGATGAAGAGTCTCGAGGTAACTACTAGTGGAATGAAGACTCATCATAGAGACAATTGACAGATGGAAAAGTGTCAAATACTGTAACTACCAAAGAAGCCAAAGAATCTCAGGATAATGGCCACTTATGATGAACAGTCTCAAGATAACAGCCAATGATGAAGAACAAAGAAGAGAGGGCACAATTTCGAATGCTATGAATGTGGGTATAATAAGATCGAGTGTATCATATGAAGTGAGATTAGAGGCGCAGCGTATAGCATGTAGAGGCAGCATAGAGCATAAAAGGAAGAAGAGAAGTTGAACAGAGGGAATTCATGCACAGGAGGAGAAAGAGCAGAGCATAGAAATAGAACTAAGCATAGAAGCTAAAGGAGGTAGAGGAGACATGGAGTTGTAACAGACCATATCATAGACAAAGAAAGTAAGTAAAGTTTTGTAAGATTCAATCAGGGTGGTAGGGTGGTGCTAGGGAGGATTGTAGTCCTTTAAATTCTAGTTGGTGCTAGAAGATATTCTGGGAGTTGGTGCTTCCATCTAGTAGGTGCTAGAGAAACCTGGGAGTTGGTGCTTCCATCTAGTTGGTGCTAGAGAAATATGAGAGTTGGTGCTCTATGCAATTTGTAGCTTGCTATCAGAGGTTGTGGCCTCATATTTGAGTTGGAGCTCAAAGAATGTGATGTACATGAAAGTTGGAACTTGATTGACATCCTAAGAAGAAGAGGTTTTCACCCTATATGGGTTTCCTCATGAAAATCATTGTCTCTGTGTATTCTTTGTGATTGATCAAATATTGTATATCTATGCATGTTAATTTATCAGAAACACATTAAATAATAATCACGAAAGAATCAAAAAATAACAAGAAAATTTTCAAGCTTATATACATAATTGATTCAACCCCCCCTCTTAGTTATATTTCCAACACTATTGATCACTTTTATAGATGGGTGGGTCGTTGGAGAACTGCTCTGAGATGTTGTAGTCTTAGGAGTAACAGTTGGGGAATGGACACTCTTCTCGCTGGGACCCTTTCCTTTCTGTTTGTAAAATTCATTGGTACTGAGTACCGTCTCCAAGTCATCAGCAGTATGAGTAGGAGCTCCCAAGTTATTATCTTCTTCTTCTCCTAGAACTGTGTGGATAAATGAATTGCTAAAACCCAATGTTAACATATGTTCCACAAAAATTATGTTAGGGTCAAACCCTTTTATCTTTTCAGCATACTTGAGATTCAGGTTGTCGAAGTGGTTTGCATATTCATTGATTTTGTTCATATTTCTTAATACAAAGTCCCCAATTTTCCAAGGAAAAGGTATGAATTGTTTTTTTAATTTCTCATGAAAAAAGTGCAGCCAGAAATTATATTTCCTTGCAACTTCTGTAATAAACATTTTGTCGGATATATGGCATGGAAGAAAGGAGGGATTTTCCTTAGAACCGAAAATATTGATAACATTGTAATTTTCCATTTGCTCCACGGTCCCTTTTTTATCCAGGAATTTACTTGCATGGGTATATATTCTTGGGGTATCTTTTCCAAAAAAAAATCCTTTAAAAACTGAGACAAAGTCATTGAAAAATTCATAAAAATGCAGGGAATCTTTGTGCCTCCACAACGCTCGGTACCAAAAGGTCATTGGATCAAATTCACAATTCACCTTCTTGCAGATAGACAATTTAGGAAATTGACAGCAATGTGCTATCAAAAAAAACAAATAAGAAGCCATAAAGAATTTCTTATCCTTTTTATACTGAGACAATTGGGAAGAGATTTAAATGGAAATAAAATTTCCCCAATCGAAAATGGTCTGCTCCTTAACATTAAAATATAAGATATAAAGAATCATATGGGAAACATTAGTAGTATTTTCTTGGCATGTCACTCTGGTAAATAGCCAAGCAGTTTCCCGAAAGGGGTTTTTATACAAGTTGACATGCAACCTGGTAATATCTTTAGGGAGGGCCGTGGGATTCTCCAAGAATTCAGGAAATAAGTCTAGATTGTTGTCATGCTTTTTCAAGAAGTCCCTGCAATCTTCACCTTTGAAATTGAGTGTTGTCTCTCGGAGATTTAACATTTTACGGAATACTTGAGGTGAAAGAGAGACAGGAGAATGGTATTGGAGTGGGATCATCCGTTGACTTGGTATATATTTCTCAGTGCACCAGGAAACCAGTTCCTTGCAATCAAAAACCTCAGGAACACATCCTGCACGAGCAATTTCGGACATCCAAATTACTTCCTTCTGAGCAGAAGGGGATGAATAGTTAGAATACACTCTAGACCACTGAAAGTTCTGGTCCTCATGTCCAAAAATGTTCAAATTGTCTCTGCATAACTGTTATCGAATTGTTGCTACCATAAGTTGACGAGAGCATTCTTTTAACCCAGATAATATTTGAAATGAACGCTTGAGAGATATAATATAATCTTTCACAAATCATGCTTTAATGTGGTTTAATAAGAAATATCCTCGAGCCCCTTGCTTATTAATGATGATCTTTATGGGACCTGCATGATGAGTTATTAGCATTAAAACATACTAAATGCATATTAGGAAAAGCACAAAGGCGGCGGGGATGGACGAGAGCAATTAGGATTTGGGAATTTTGTGAACCCGCCAACCTAGGAACTCGCGACCTGCAGTTGTGAAAGGTTGAAAATCAGCTAAGTGTTGTAATGCGGTTAGTCAGACTCAATATAAGAGAGATGAGATACTTAGGAGATCAAGGATTTTGATAATCAAAATGTAGATCATGGATTGTTTGGGTGCAAAATGTATATCGGCGAACATGGGATATGAAAGCTTGAACCCAGGAACTCGCGACTGCAGAAACAATTAATTATAGGATGATATGGTGACCGGTCAAACTCATGATATGAGAATAGGAAGTGAGAACCCACAATTCCACCAACCTGTGAACCCGTCGTTTTTGAAAAAATGACTAAGTATAGTAATTAGAAAGGGAGAATAGAAGGGAAAAAAGAAAAGGGAAATTTGGGTAAGTATAGAAGAGGGAAAATAAATGGACAAAATAAGTTGGGAAAATAGAAAAGGGGAGGGAAATTTCGGAAGAAGGAATTGATCTCAACAACTGGCTCCAACTGTTGGATGATAACCCCCTGTGGATTGCCAAGAATCCAAAACCTTTCATGACCAAGTGCTTCCTCCTATTGGGATATGGAGTTAGAGTAAGAATATACAAATTGAAAAATAAAATTATGTACAATGAGAATGAGAAAGTCTTAGGAGAAGAAACCGTTCAAATGTTGCCCATTGACAGGTAGCATTAATATTTTACCCTTCATGTCTCAGAGCATATAGGAGTTAAAACCCAAAATCTTCTTGACAACGTATGGCCTGATCAAGAATTCTTCGAACTTTGTATGCATCGACGGTTTCTCCTTGGTCTTGTTCCAAAGTAACACCAGCTCCCCCTTCTGGAAATTCTTTACATTTGTGCTCTAATCAAAATATATTTTGACACTATGTTGTCCTTGAGAGGTTCGATTCAGGGCTTTTCTTCATTCTTCTTTCAACTTCAACAAGTGGTTGATTCTCCTTTGGCTGGGTGAACTGTCTTATGTATCTTTTGTGTTAGCCATGAAAGTCAATGCATTGATTTCAAGACTAATTGGCATCTTTGCTTCTTTCCCATAAACCAATGTATACGGGGGCATCCTGGTGCTATCCTTTGGAGTCGTTCTACTTGCCCACAATGCATCTGTTAGCTTCAAATGCCAATTCCTTTGGTTTTTTTCAATGGTTTTCTTGAGCATCTAAACAAGTGTTTTATCTGTGGATTAAACAAGGTCATTACCTTGTCGATAATAACTCGACGATTGACCCATGATAATTCTGTATTCTACGCAAAACTCCATAAACTTCAACCCGATGAAAATCGAACCATTATCTATGATAAATTTATCCGGGACACCAAATCTTGATAGAATATTATCTTTGAGGAACATAATTAGATCTTTAGAATTAGCCTTCTTTAATTCCACTGCTTCCGGCCATTTCATGAAATAATCTGTAGCCATGAGAATGTACATATGCCCCTTGCTATACTTTTGATTAATTGGCCCAACAACATCAAGTCCCCATTGGGAGAATGGTTGTTCTACAATTATGGGTTGTAAAGGCATCGCGAATATCTTCATTTTTCCTTAAAATTGTTGGCACAATATGCACTTCCTTATTATGGCATACGAGTCTCTGAATATTGATGGCCAGTAGAATCCAACCCTTATTATCTTGTGGGTGGTGGTATTAGGTGCAAAGTGTCCACCACATATTCCTTCATGGAATTCTCTCATTAGTTATTGGGCTTGGTTTTCATCAATGCATCTCAGTAATATACCATCATAATTTCTCCTAAACAGTATATCGGCAATCAACACATATTGATTTGCCTTCATCTTCAATGTTCTTCTCTCCTTGGAGTTCATGGTGACAGGAAATTTCCTGGACCGTAAGTAGAATATAATATCTTCATACCAATCTAAATCAACTAATGGTTCTCCTATTGAAATTGAAATCATTCCATCCACAGAATCACCATTCGCGATGAGCTTGTATAAACCTTTTCCTTTAATAGCTTTTAAAGGTTTAATCTCGATGTCATATTCTTGTATCTTTGCTAGCCAATTAACCCACTTTCCTTCTCTCAATTGTTGATTTAGAAGCATCTTCACTAGTGATGAGGGAACACAGGAAATAACATGGGAGTTCATTATGTACGTATGAAAATGCGTTACTGCTTTTACAAGAGCCAAGGCTTGCTTTTCCAGTTCTGAATACCTCAACTCATATTCATGTAAGGTTTTTCTCATGAAACTTATTGGGAGTTCTTCCCCTTTGGTATTCGTCCAATTAAGGACAAATGCAACAACTGTCTATGTAGCAAATGAATAGATGATGAAATCCCTTTGAAAGTCTAGACTAATGAGGATTGGAGCTATGGCGATTGCTCCTTTGATATTATTGAAAGCCTCTTGAGTATCTGCTATCCATTCAAACCTCTACTCCTTTTTCAACAACAAATTGATCGGCTTTACGATACTTGCATAGTCAGGAAAAAATCTTTGCACAAAATTGATCTTGCAGAAAAATGATTGGAATCCCTTCTTGGATGTCAGGGGGTTGAGCTCATTTATTGCTTTAACTCTTTCTGGATCTATGTAAATCCCTTCCTTGCACACAATGTGGCTTAACGATTTTCCTTTAGTTACAATGAATAAGAATTTCTTTGGATTTAGAGAGACACCATATAGTCTACATCTTTCAATAATGTTTCTTGGATGATGGATAAGATCACCCCTTGTTTTTAAATGCACTATCAAGTCATCTTGATAGTCTGCCATAAATTTTCCTATCAAACCGCTAAATGCATGATCCATGGCCCTCTAGAGTGTGGCTCCAGCATTCTTCAAACCAAAGGGAATTATAGCATATGCATATGTCTCCCAAGGTGTGATAAATGCCATATTTTCCCTATCTTCCTTAGCCACCAAGACTTGGTCATATCCAGAAAAACCATCCAACATGGACATGAAAGTTGACCCAGTGACTTGTTGGAGAAGGAACTCCATATTAGTTAAACGAAAGTTATCCTTTATACTTGCTCTGTTAAGGTCTCTGAAGTCAACACACATCCGGATTTCCCCGGTCTTTTTTCTTACAATCACATGATTTGAAAGCCAGTCTGAGTGTCTAATGGGATAAATTATTTATGCCTTCTTCAATTTCTCCAATTCAATCTCTACCAGAGGTTTCAGTTTGGGATTCATCATCCTTATTTTTTGCTTCACTAGATTTTCTTCTTCCCTCAAAGGAATGATATGTTGGAATATAGTTTTATCGTATGCTTTCAAATCATCATAGGTCCAAGTGAACACATCAATGTATTCTTTGAACAAGGAAACATATTGATCAACTTCTTCAATGGTGCAATCAACTCCCAAGTTGACATATTTCGAGGAACTGTTAGTGCCAATATTGACTTTCCTTGTCTCTTGCACTTTTCAAATTGAAACTTCTTCAAGGAGATTCTTAGCATGATCATCTTTCGTAAAAAGAGATTCATATTGTATAAAATCTTTAGGGATAGTAGACGAGTGATCATCTCCATCATCATCATCATTCAACAAAAAAAATTCCAGTTGTTCATCGTTCTTAAATACTTGTAAATATCCAATGTTATCAAGCACGGATGGTTAGAAATCTCTTTCTACATGGAAATATTTTTTTCTTTGGATATCATCTGGGTTTGACAATGAGGCCGCCAAGGCTAATGAATCTGCCTTGTGATTATTGTCCCTTGGAATGAAATAAATGTTGAAGGAACTGAAGGATTCTATCAATTTGTTAACTCTTTTGAAATATAACTTAAGTCTTTCTTTTTTCATTTTATACCTCTAGGTAACCTGATTGATCACTAACTTTGAGTTTCCAGTTACAATTAGATGCTCTATTTTCAGTTCTTGTGCAAGGATCATCCCCTGAATCAAAGCTTCGAAAGTCGACTTTCGTACATGTGTGCTTCCGTATATGCACATATATTGTATCCAACTTCTGTAAATGCACATTTACGGAAGTTGGCTTCTATATATGTGCATATACGGAAGCACGCACATAAGGAAGCCAACTTTCATAAATGAGCATTTATGGAAGGGTGTTTTAGTAAATGCACATTTATTAAAATAAGCTTATGTATATGCACGTATAAGGAAGCGTGCATATACAGAATCCAACTTCCATAAATGTGCATATATGGAAGTTAGCTTTCGTATATGCATTTATATACGAAAGTTAGCTTTCGTATATGCGTGCATATACGAAAGCACGCATATATGGAAGCCAACTTCCACAAATGAGCATATACAGAAGTTGGCTTTTGTATATGCATGCATTTACGGAAGCACACATATATGGAAGCCAACTTCCGTAAAAGAGAAGTTAGGGATGCATGCATATATGGAAGTCAACTTCTGTAAATGCGCATTTATGGAAAAAGGCTTCTATATATGCACGCATTTACGAAAGCACACATATATGGAAGCCAACTTCCATAAATTTGCATTTAGGGAAGCATGCATATATGGAAGTTAACTTATGTAAATGTGCATGTATAGAAAAGGGATCTCGTATATGCACATATACTAAATAAGACTTTCATATACTGAAGTTGGTTTCCATATACGTGCACTTCTGAATATGCACATATAGTGAATCCAACTTCCATAAATGTGTATTTACGGAAGTTAGCTTCTGTCTATGCACATTTATCGAAGTTGGCTTTCGTATATGTGTGCATTCGTATACATGCATATACAGAAGTCAATTTCCATAAATATGCATTTATGGAAGCCAACTTCCATATATGTTCACTTCCGTATACGTGCATATACGGAAGTCAAATTCCATAAATGAGCATTTACAAAAGTTGGCTTCTATATATGTGCATTTATGGAAGTTGTCTTCCGTATATGTGCGCTTTCGTATACCCGCATATACTGAAGAAAACTTATGTAAATGCACACTTACGAAATTTTTATGCAGTATATGCACATTTATGGAAGCACGCATATATGGAAGCCAACTTTTGTAAATGCACATTTATGAAAGTTGGATTTTGTATATGCACATTTACGGAAGTTGGCTTTCGTATATGCACGCTTACGGAAGCGCGCATATATGAAAGCTAACTTCCGTAAATGTGCATATATGAAATCCAACTGAAGAACACATATACGAAAGCCAACTTCCGTAAATGCGCATATATGAAAGCCAACTTTCATAAATGCGCATTTACGGAAGTTGGCTTGCGTATATGCACATTTACGGAAATTGGCTTATGTTGGCATAAAAGTGATCAGACCAGGGTCCTTCTTAAGTTACCAACAAAAGGTATTGAGGTAGTCTAGAGTGCTAGCATTTTCATCTTCCCGGGACGGTAAGGAGAATACTTAGACAAGAAAGAAAGGGAAGGGTAAGGAAAATACTTAGACAAACCTCTGATTTATCAAGATTCATATTAGTCTTGTGCAAGATAGATTAAACATGTAACAGTTCTAGATATCTCCTAACTAAGAATAAAGAGAACGGAGTTGCGTCACCATTCATAATGAATCAATTTAAGTATATCAGACATAAAAGATAATACAGAGCAACATTCAATACATTTAGAAGACTAAATACACAAGAATATATTCAAAATTTGCACCAATATATATTGCCATATCAGGCTCTTCTCATAACTCAATTCCCATACATTTAGTAATCAGAGGATGCTCCTCATCAAATACAAGGCAAGGTTACAGTATCCTGCTCCTCTACATCTAGATTGATATAAAACTCTGGTACATTGATAGTTTGGTTCTTACCCAGATCTCAAGACTCAACTACAATAACAACATGAGTGATTACATTCAAAATTTGTGCCAAGAACATTCAATTATATTGCCATATCAAGTTCTTCTCATGACTCAATTCCCATACATAAGTAATCAGAGGATGCTCCTCATCAAATACAAGGCAAGGTTACAGTATCCTGCTCCTCTACACCTAGACTGATACAAAACTCTGGTACATTGTTAGTTTGGTTCTTACACAGATCTCAAGACTCAACTACAATAACAAGATGAGTGATTACAACAGTGACTCGAGCAATACCTATAATAACAACAATAATATTCATATTAGCCATTAGCTATTAATTGTTAACTGTTAACCCTATTACAATCATATCAATCTCATATATACAAGACGATCTAGGTTTGTTGGATGAGAACTCGAGAGTTCTCTCTTATTCTTGATCTTGTTGCAACTTCTTTCCTCAAAGTTGATGTTTCCTTGTCCTTCCAACCACTTTTTAATTCTTTCTTTATTCCATTGTCCAGCTCCTCAACAACTTGCGCAACGTATGTTTACCAAAATGAAGTTGCAATATGGCATACGCAACTTCTATTCATCAAAATGAAGGTCCCAATAGTCTCCGACTACAATCCTTGACTCGTCCCAAGTCAAATATTTGGCTCTTTCGTGGTCTCTAGGTTGGCCTATTATTTTCCTTTATCTTCTATCTGTAAGTTTCTTCCGCTTCCTGCTTGCGTGATTTCCTCTTTGGCATCTTCAAACGAAGGGCCCAACTCTGGGACTAATTCAAGAGCTCTTTTCTTGACCTCTTAGAAGTTGTCCACCTTATCCTGCCACTTTATGGCAAGTAATGAAGCTTCAACAACAAATTGTTGAGTTGCGTCTGTAATGAATTCTTTGGGATTGGACGCAACTAGAGAGTTCCATTCCAAGTCATCTATGGTGTCCACTTGATGCATCTATAGATACCATGTCTGGACTACATGTTGAAACTCTCGTAGTTCCTTCTTAGCCATAGTTTGAGCTTCATATAGTGCATTGAGATCATTGTCCACCTGCTGGATTTTGTCAAATTTCTCTCATTGTTCCAGTGGATCAAGGGTCTTTGTTGCTTCTTCGTTGAGCTATTGGATCTCCACGCACAATTCCTCTAATGTTTGGTTGGACCTTGAAATGATTCCCATCCAATCATTGATTTCTCTGAAGATTTTTGTGCACTCTGCATTCCTTCTATGCAAGGTTTCTCTTGCATTGTTTCCTTCCAACACGACTTTCTCCAGTTCCTCTTGTAGCTTCTTAGGCTGCATTTCGGCTTCTCTCTTACTCTACCATCTCTAACCAGGCTACCTGAAGTAATTCGATCTACTCCACAAGCTCGCTTGTTGTGTTGGATTCTAGAATTGAGGCATTGTCTTTCTGACCATTGTCCAGGCCTCTGTAAGTTTTTCCTTTACCTTTTCTACCTTCTATTCTGCGTGGATTTTTGAATATTTCTCCTGCATTCATTATGCTTGCGCAAGGAGTCCTTCTTGTATCCAGAACTTGGCTTCTCGTTTTGTTAAGAACCAAAATAGATCTACAAATATAATCACCACAAATACTAAATACACAATAGATCCACAAAGCAAGATAGAAGAAACCACATTCTATTATTATCAAACCCTTGAGGTAGGGCAACACCATACAATGGATCCTATTATGGAAGGGATCCTCTCCTATTCACTTGCCTCTTCGAGGGGGAAACCTCCTAATGAGCTTCAGCTCCAAATACAATAATTCTCTTCATGTCTCATTACATTGCTTGAACCCCTTTATATAGTGCTATCATCTCCTAAGAACATTCTAGAGGAGGAATCTTCTAGAAGTAGAACCTTATAAGAAGTCCTCTTACATTTATTATATCTAATTACCCATTTATTATATCTAACTACCATAGTGGGCCTTATTTAATAATATAGTGGACCTAGTCCACCTTACATTGAATGACCTCCACTATTATCACTAT
>JASDQU010738228.1:35938-63632 GCA_032191745.1 Picea mariana | reverse complement strand
ATGCACTCTTCTACTAAGTGCATCGACAACTTTATTCTCCTTTCCCTTGATATGCTTGATATCGAAGTCATATTCACTTAGAAATTACAGCCATCTTGTTTTCCTGGAATTCAAGGTTGGTTATTCAAAAAGATACTTCAGGCCAATGTGGTCTATCCTTGATTTGAATTTCTTCCCCATGAGATAATGCCTCCACATCCTCAAGGTGTGAACAATGGCAGCAAGTGCCAAGTCATGTGTGGCATAGTTCCTCTCATGTTCCTTAAGATTTCTGGACTCATATCCAATGACATGTCCATTATGCGTGAGGACTCCCCAAAGTCCTTCATTACATGTGTCTGTACATACCACAAAACTTTCATTTGGATTAGCAATCTTTAACACAGGTGCACTAGCAAGTAATTCCTTCAACAGATTAAAATTATTTTCACACTCGAGTGTCCATTCAAATTTAGTTCCCTTCTTTTGCAAAGAAGTGATGGGATGAGCAATCTTAGAGAACCCTATTAGGAACCTTCTGTAGTAGCCAGCTAATCCCATAAAATATCTGACGTCTAACACATTTCTCGGTGTTGGCCATCCTCTAATGGATTTGATCTTCTCTGGATCTATTGTTATGCCCTGCTCTGAAATAATGTGTCCCAAGTAATGGAATTTTTTTTTATAGAAAGAACACTTACTCAACTTGGCATACAATTGATGTTCTCGCAGTACTTGTAATACCAATCTTAAGTGATGTTCATGCTCCTCTTTAGTCTTATAATAGACAAGTATGTCATCAAGGAATACTATGACAAACTTATCCAAATAATTTGTGAATATGTCATTCATTAAGAACATGAAGACAATTGGTGCATTGGTCAGTCCAAATGGCACCCCTACAAATTCATAATTCCCATACCTAGTCCTAAAGGTTGTCTTATGAATGTCTTATTCCTTGATTCTTACCTGATGGTATCCTTCCCTTAGGTCAATTTTCAAAAATATATTTTCTCCTCTTAGTTGATCAAATAGGTCATCAATTCGGGGTAGAGGATACTTGTTCTTTATATTTCACTTGTTCAGTTGTCGAAAGTCAATACATAACCTCAATATTCCATCTTTATTTTTGACGAAAAGTATTGGTGCTCCCCAAGGTGAAACACTTGGACGTATGTATCCTTTCTTCAACAATTCCTCCAACTGCATTTGTAATTCTTTTAAATTTGGTGTGTTCATTCTGTAAGGTGTTTTTGACAGCAGGGCAGCTCCTGGCACTAAATCGATTGAGAAATCTATCTCCCTTCTTGGTGGCAATCCGGGTATTTCTTGGAATACATCTTCAAATCCCTGTAGTACCGAGAAATATTTAAGGCTTGGTCCCTTTGTATTTCCTGGCTCTTCCACATGAGCTACATACAATTGACATCCTTTCCTAAAACATCATTTTAGTTGTAAGGCTTAAATCTCCCTTATAGAGATGGGTCTTGGAACTCCTTTCACAGTGCTCTATTTTCCATTTCCATCAAGACATGTAAATGTCTTGTTATGACAATCTAGGACAACACGATGTTTTTCACACCAATCCATTCCAATCATAATATCATAAGACCCTAATGGTATGATATTTAGATCAATACTAGTATTCACTCCATTAAGACTTACGGAACAACTTTTGACCATGTCATGGATTCTTCTTTTGGTTCCAATGGCTAACTGAACGAAACTTGCTTTTCCAAGTTTAATTTTCTCCAAATGTAATCTATCCACTATCTTAGGATCAATGTAACAATGACTTACTCCTGAATCAATCAAAATAGCAACACACTAATTTATGATCTTGCCTTCCACCTCGATGATATTAGACTGGTACTCTGCTTGTCAATCATCTAAAGTTGCAAAGATTCTTCCCATATCTTCGACTGTTGTAGCCTCTTGGATGTTGTGCACAGTCTTCACTCTATCCTTTATGTGTGGACAATCCTTGTACAGGTGATCTTCCTTGCATCCCCAACATTGGATTGGTGGTCTTCCTCTTTTTCCCAAGGAATCTTCCTTCTTGAAATCCCTCTTAGCATATTGATCTTGATGATTCCTATTCGGCTCATTCCTATTGAAGGAAAGTTTCAATCCTTTCCTCCTCTGATATAACTTCACATTTTTCTTGTCCTTCCAAGATTTCTGCAGGGATTCTCTTCCCTGGCCTTGCTCATATAGGTATTTAGCCTTCCTGATGGCCTCAGTCAAGGTCTTGGGTTCATCATACTTGATCTTTTCCTTATAAAAGGTTGGTAGTCCACTTAGAAATCTATGTATTTTCACTTTATCATCACAAATGAACCGAACATACTTTAACAATCCCAAGAACTTCTTCTCGTACTCTGCCATAGTCATGCTTCCCAACCTGAGTTCAAAGAACTCCTTCATTTTATTGTCATAGAAATTCTTTGAGAGGTACTCCTTCTATAAGTACTTATTGAACTGCTTCCAAGTGATCCTACTTTCATTAACATGTTCCACTTGCTTCAGTTGGTCCCACCACATTGCATCTTTCCTGTGTAAATTGTAGGTGGCAATCTTGGCTTCGAGGTTGGACAAATAGTTATGCAACTGGAAATATCTCTTGAGCCCAAGCAACCATGCTTCGGCATCATCTTCCCTTTCTATCTCACCCTCAAAGGAAGGTGGCTTGAGCCTCCTCATCTCTCCTTACAAACTATCTACCTCTTGTTTCCTTCTTTGGTGTCTGACAGGAGACACCTTTGGACTGCTTATGGGATATTTCAATGCATAAAACTTTCTTTCTGAGTAAGGAGGTGAGTGGTGTCCATGAGATCTGCTAGCACTTCTGGAATAACCAGCTCTTCCACGATCATCCCTTCTTTCATGGCACTTGCCTTCTTCCTCTTGTCTTGAGTTTAATCCCTTCTTTGTTTGCCTCTACAACTAATTTAAGATCTGCAACACTTGAGTATTTATCTGAATTTGATTTCTCATCAGTCTCTTGTTGTCTTCTTTGTAGCTTTGTACTTCCATAGTCAGGCTTCTTACCATTTCTATTAACGTTTCCTGCTCTCCTTTTTCCTTGCATCCATTGGACTCTATATCTACATTACCAACTCTGGTATTCTAGACTTTAGCCTCCTTATCATGATTGGAGGCTCCTTCGCCTTCTTCCATTTCCTCAATACGCATCCTGAGTTGATGTGTTTAGACCCCTTAATTCTGCAAAATGTGCAAGCGACCATTTTGTTAGAATTATGCATATCATAAAAAAAATTGCCAAACCATGCTATAGGTCTCTTTCTTTTTTTGTTTATGTAGATCATATCCCCATTATCCAAAAATAACAATGTCCTGTTATCCTTGGCTGACACAGAATCTCTTCCTGCGCAGATGATTCCTTTAAACCACCTTCCCAGGTGACCACGGCTAAATCCTTCCTTAGCACTTTTTTGTCTCAAAGACAACCAATTTGGCCCTTAGACCTTCTTCCCTCAGCTCTCAAATGCATATGACCATGACCATGACCCTACGCTTAGCTAAAGAAAGTGTTTGTCCAGATCTTTGAAACTTTGAAACTTTCAGCCAGGATCGGATCAACGGTCCTCATCCACTTTCACAATCAACAATCGAGATCCACTTCAGGACTCCGCACTTCAAGAGTCTCAACTTTTTTTGCTTGCCTCCTCCTGGAATGCTTTCACCCATAGTTCATGATCTTTTGACGGGTGTCCTCCCATAGATTAGCGGCTGTGAATCACTTCAACTCTTCAGGCTTCAGAAGTTTCAAACATTCCTCCTACACTTTCTCCCGAAGTGCTTTCACTCGAAGTCGACGATCCTTCAACGTGTGTCTTATGGAATCAACGGTCGATATGTACTCAAGCCTTCGGGAGTTTTTGACCTAATGGAACTTGTCATATCTTTCCCCTCTGGAGTGCCCAGTCTCTGGACTGCATGATTTTTCGCCATGTGGTGAAATACTAGAAGAGGACATGGGGCCTGATCAGGCAGGTGACACGTGTCAGGTTTTAACTAACATTTCAATACTCCATATGCTCAAAACTTACTGACATGTGGCACACATCCCAATTTTCCATGTCATCCTAGGTGACATCTGCAAGCCATGTCACTTCAAAAATTCTGGGCTCCACATCACCTCTTGGTGATGTCATCGTTCCCCCTCACTTCGGCTCTTCGGGCTTTGCAACTTCGGGAGTTTACCAAACTAGCACACTTCCAATTCTCCTGAACTCCGAATTCCCAAACTAGCCAATCTGTCACCATGTGTCCTCTTGGATCGGATGACTAAGATTCACTTCGGTAATTTCACCCGAAGTCCAAGGATCTGCACCACGTGTCCTCCTTAATCTGACAGTTGAGGCTTACTTGGGTTCTTTGGACTTAGGAAATCTCAAATTTCAAAAATTATCTGGCCCAACTATCTTTTATCCGAAGCCCTGGATCTGGTGATGCATGGCTCTCGGTAGATTGATGAATGAGATCCTTTCGGGTCTTCAGGTTTTGAAAATCTCAAACTTCAAATCTCCTCGAAGTACACAGGATTATGTCGTGTGTCCTCTTGAATCGGGCAATTGAGGCTTACTTTGGGCCTTCACCCAAAATCCACAGATCTACGCCACGTCTCTTCTAGATCAAATGGCCTAGATTCACCTTGGATGATCTGATGCTTGAGATTTACTACGGATGATATAGCGACTGAGATCTATTTCAGATGATTGGATGATCAAGATTTACTTCAGCTCTCCGGCTCTCCGAGCTTCGGGAGTCTCAGATCTCAACTGAAAACCTCTCGAACAGATTTCTCTGGAGTTACTGATCTGCTGACATGTACCTCTTGGTGATCGACGATCAGGATCTACTTCAACTATTTCAACTCCTCCTCATCCACAAACTTTCAGAGTTGTGGATCTCGCACCACCTATCTCTGCTTGACGATGGACGACCCCAAACTACTTTGGCTATATGGGGTTTCGATGTTCGATCCCTAACATGTCACATAATTGCATGCCTTTCAATTTGCGGGGGCACACATCGGCGGTTTGGAGTAACCCGCTTTTCACCTCGCAATTCTCCTGATGCTGACACGTAACCCCTTGGTGAAACCGTGGTTTGGATTACAGGACCTCCTTGGGAAATTATCTCCTGTGCAACTTGGTTCCCCACAATGCCTCCTATCTGTCAATCTCACTCTCCAATGGGATATGACGGTTGTGACCTTAGCCCTTGCTTCCTTTTCATCGAATGACCCTTGTTCACCTATCCTCTGATCCAACGATCTCAGATATCTTTTGATCCTACGGTGGTGATCACTTTTGAATTCAAAGGGGGATGGTCACGACCCTTCAAACCCCTTACAATGAGTCTCTGATGTTATATCTTCCGCGTAGACTCTGCAATGCCATTCCTCCTGAGCTTTTCAACTTCATGGTCATAGTTTGATCTCGACCCCGATACTCTGACCAACAGACCCGACCCATACTGGCCCGATGTTTCAACCACAAGCTCTGATACCAATTTGTAACATACCCAGACACCCACAGGTCAGGGCATGATACCTTCAAGCCCACCCTTGGACTTCGCACTCTTATCGATACCTTCTTTAATTAATAAGAATGCATAAGATACAAGATTTAGCTACATGCACAACAATATCCAGGAAGCATGCATAGTCTAAAGATCCAATTAAATGATAATTAAATATACAGTGGAAATACATTCATATAGATGTAAATGATACCATAACATAAAGCACTTATCTTTATGAAAGATGAGACCAACTGGCTGCAGACCAAGGACGTTCCACCCAACCATAGACACCACTTCTCCAAATCTCAACAGCAGAGTCAACCTCGAGCCAGGGCTATGAATCCACAAGGACGGTTCCATAGTGTACTTGGGTTCCCAAACCAGTCAGCTCTCACAGGTTTCCCACACAGTCAACTCTCAATATCTCACAGGCTTCCCAGCTCTCACAGGAATCCAAGTACCCAGCTCTCTTCTACCCATCTTGCACCACTCAAGAGAACGGACCTCCACCCTTCTCTACCACGCAGTCCCTCAGGAATTCCTTCTCCTTATTCGGGCTCTAGTGCAACTGGTGCAGAATCTCAATGCTGGAACTCTTAGGACTCGCAGCTATGAGAAATGTTGGACACAGGCCAATGCATCTAAGACGTGTAGGCCTCAAGTCATGGCTGGATCACACTAGCGACCACTACATCCCACCATACCATGGCTAATTCTTTAGCAACTCGGTTACCTTTCCCAAGACAAGATGCAGATGAGGATGGATCAATGAATGGTTAAGTGGGTGCATGAAAGTGTGTGATGGAAATGAATGAACGTACAGGAAATCAGTGAACAAGCCATCAGTCCCAACCCCCTCATCATACCAGAGGCGGGTTTAAGTAACTTCATGGGGAATCAAGAACCTTCTGGCCTTCCCCAAAGAATCTCACGTAACCGATCCCCTCCCTTAGAAAAAAAGGGGTAATTAAAATAGGAATAAACACTTAGCCCCTCAAGCTCCCTCACTTATGGAATCATAGCCCCCTATAACTCTAGTCCTTGTCCATCTAGTAGCCAGCCATGTATTTATTATTAATAATGATAAAAAAATTACATGTCTTGGGCACACTGGCCTTTTAATAATCGTTTGGGCACACTGGCCTTTTAATAATTGTTTGGGCACTCTGGCCTCTCAGCATTGTAACAATACATTATTTAAAATGGGTGTTCAAAACCTGGGGTGTTACAAAAAGACTCATCACAGAAGGGCCTTGATGTATCCCCCATCAATGACATGAAATATGTAATAGATTTGAAGTAGATCAGAGTATGAAGTGATTCGAAACTGACACAGGGAAGGTCAACATGGTAGAAAATTTTATAATTGCAGATGGTCAACTCAATAGAAGGCTCATTTAGGTTGGACTTCTCTTGAACATATGAATGACACGACAATGGTCTCGGAAGCATTGACTCAAGGAGGATCCAACATATGGACTTGTGGATGGTCAAACAAGAGACAAATTTATTTCCCAACCCAGATACAATGATAAAGGGGGTTGTCATGTTCAAGAGCGACTATTACTATCACTAACACAAATACTGAGACACATTTCTTTCCCAATTTTCTCCCACCATTTCTAGCGAGTACCTCTTTATTTGTACACAAGCTTGAGGAGGATAACATATGCTTGTTGATGTAAGCTCATCCTTTGAACGAGTCCCTCAGAGTATGTTTAACGAACCCTAAGAAGGAGTGTTCCAATCCCATATGGGTCTTTTGATGTTTGTTTAACGAGTCCAAAGAGAGAAAACTCAGGGGTTTTCATTTTTAGAGACCTTATGTTTGTTTAACGAGTCCTTTTTCGTAAATTAATATGACGAAACTGAAAAAGTGATAACCTACTGCTCATCAGATGTTTTCTTCAAATACTTTTACGAGTATGAAAAGAACAAGGTCGTTCGGCCATCTTTTCATTTTTAAAAAGTGTGAAAAGAGCTTAAAGGATACTCCATTGTTTTCGTTTTTCGTGTTTTCCAATACAAGTTTGAAAAAAAGACAAAAGACTACTCGATTACATTCTCATGGTTTCACGAGCGTGAGAAAGAATTAATACTATGCTTGGAGTTTTTCCTAAAAAACCCTAAAAGGATCTATACATGTGACAAATATAAAATAAACCAAAAAAAACGGACCCTTGTTCCAACATCTCACCTCTAGACTTTTTCAATCTGCAAAAACCAATCACTGGTAAAGTTGTTAGGACTTTAGGGTTTGGATAAATCACAAAAATAATATAATATACAGATGAAAAATGATAAAAGTCAATAAAATAGGTAACAAACCACATTTTACCATTTCATTTGTAACTTTGCCCAAATATTGCTCCAAAGCCCTTTTTCACCTCGATTTTCAATTGTTGATTGCGGAGTGCACAGTGGATCATTTCACGAATCATCTCCATAAAAGAGGTAATCTCCATCTCTTTCATATTTTCATGGTTTCAAAATTAATTTTCATTGGTTAAATTTATGTTTTGGGTTGATTTTTTAGAGGTTACCCATGCGTTGTGGTCGTCGCAGGTGCCCTATATAGAGAACTGCGATGATCTAGGATCGTCGCAGGTGACCCTATAGGTAGGGTGTGATGACGACGCACTATGAGAATGAACAGGCCCACGATGACCACAACCCAAAATTTAAAAAGATGAACCCAACAAGGGAAAACCCCCAAGAAAGAAAACTATGTTTCTAATCTCATCTTATGGTTCCTTGACAGGTCTTCCTCGGTCAAGATGTTGGAATAGCATGAGCGAGAGCACAAAGAAGAAGATTACTTCATCGGGAATGACCCAAGAATAGTAATGGTTCTTTGGCAGTGTGGGTTACTAAAATTCTTCAAGATTCAGGGCATGAGAGTCCAATTGAGACTACTGGAGTACTTGGTTCACATGTGGGATGTGAACGAGCAGACATTTCATGTGGGCGCCCACACACTCACCATAGATATCGAGTATATATATTTCCTGAGAGGACTATCTCGTTGTGGTTCACGGGTGACACTTACAAGAAGCAGGGGTGGAGGTGAGCCTATGAACTACTACGTTTGTAATCATTGTGTGTCGGGTACCGAGAAACATAGCGGTAAGGTAGCTATCAGGGATGTACGAGATTTTCCTTTGTGGACTATCCTCTATACTATTACTCACATGGCAAGGAGTGAAAATCCCCACATGGATTTATAGAGCTATTTTCAATATGCATTAGAATGTATGGAGCCTAGAGTCTTCAACTGGTGTGAAGAGGTCCTAAAAAGCATGAAGAAACAACTTACCAAGTGCAGAAGTGGTGGGTTGAAACAATTTGGATATGGGTCTATTTTGGTATCCTTCTTCCTGGAGAGGGTCCTTGTCCTACGCTTACAAGTGGAGTGGGGTATACCCGCTCCACAGGATCCGAGGATGAAGAGGTGGGTAGATCTCATGTCTTGACATGGAGGTGGTTCCATCGTCAAGTATGATGATGTCTTATTCCAGTGGTTGAGGACTCAGCTCCTCATGGTCAAAGATTATGCGTATGTTAGGGTATATTTTCGTGGAGATCCTGACCTAGATCTTCCCAAAGGTTCCTAGTGGGGGGAAATAGGTAAGAAGGAAATTTTGTTTATATAATGTTTTTGTTATTTTAAGGATATAACATGTTTTTTGTGTTATTTATCCGATGACTAATCGTGTGCGCTCCAATAATGAAGGTGTGGGACCTTATCATCCTCCAGGTTCATCCTCAATCTAGAGGCGCGGAGAGAGAGGTGTTGTAGTAGGAGTGGTTGTTGTAGATCTAGAGGTCATAGAATAGAACCTAGAGGGGTTGACCATGCATGTCCCTGATGCTACCGCTGATGATCTCCCGAGGCATTACCAAAGCCACACAGTGGGCATATCTACCTCCATTAGTCAATTGTTATGTAGAGTATCAAGATAGTCTCTTTTTATAGTGAGCAACATCCTTGATTCTCTTGTACATGAAGCTATGAGCTTCACATTTTTTATATTTTGTTCTTCGGACAAAAAAACAAATTGTAAATTTTTATCGTTATGAATATACGGCTCCTACCGGCTTACTTGTTTTATGTACAAAGTGTGATTGGATTTTATAAATGTCTCAAATGTCTGTCTAAAACATAATTAGCCAATGCATCTATTAATGTATTTAGACATCTAGGAATGTGTTGATAATCAATGTAATCAAAATGACGTTTCAAGAGGCGAATTCGTAAATATATTCTTAACAGAGTAGGACTCCGGATGGATTAAACGTTACTCAATTGTAGGACTACTAACTGTGAATCAAGTCATACAATAAGATGATGGATTCCAAGTGAAACAATGTCAGTCAACAACTCGATAACTGCACTGTATTCTACGATATTTTTAGTTGCACAACCAAGGCATACACCATGTAGACTGATTAATTCATCCGTAGGTGCATAAATTGCCCAAGCAGCAGATGCTAAGTTTTGAGAACTACGACTAGCGCCATTAGCAAAGCCAATGTGGGGTAGCGAAGACACCAACATCTGGAAACCAAGCACAATGCAAGGTAAGTAGCTGAAAGGCGAAAGCAAACACGAAAAAGCACACAAGATTATGATACACTAAAAATACATAGCACTCATGCAAAAATGATTTAAGCATAGTACTTCTTCAAGTAAAGCCCATTTTTGGGTTCACTCAAAGGGATTCCATCATAATCCACCATCTCATAAGCCCCTTTCTCCAACACTCATTTCACAATATAAGGACCTCGCCACATGGGCTCGAATTTACCGGCCCCTAGAAAATCATGATCTTGCTTGTAAAGAAGAACTAGATCACCTTCAGAAAAAAAACACATGGTTTGACATGCTTGTCATATTGGGATTTAACACATTTTCTCTGATTTTCAATGACTAAGGCGACATCATGATGGATTTCATCTAATTGCATCAGATACAAAAGACGTTCCACTTCGGCTGAGGTGTTAGGGAGAAGTTCGACAACTAGTTTCAAAGATGGAATTTCACATTCAATCTGCAAAATTGCTTCGATACCATATACTAACTGGAAAGGTGTGAATCTCATGGAAGACTTGACGGATGTCCGACAGGCCCATAATGCTAAGAACAACATCGTGTGCCAATTTGACTTATGAACTCCTACCATCTGTCGAAGCATAGTAGTGAGAACTTTGTTAATTGTTTCAACCTAGCCATTGGCCTATGGATAATAGGGGGTTGAGTTTTCATGAGAAAGACCCAACTTCTCAGTAAGTTCAGACATTATTGTTATCATTGAAATTTAGTCTGCAAATGGTTACAGGAATCCAGCATCTCCAAACACCTATTAGTCCATCCATGGCCAAAAAAATGCATTTCCAAAGGGCACAAAACTATACAACTAGTTATAAAATCAGCATGCGCTAAGAATACATAGGAGGTGTGCGCATGTGCGCTAGTTGAAAACGCCAGAAAAGTGCACAAGCGCCTGATGCGCGACTATGGACGCAAAAAGCCGTGCATACCTCAAAATGGTGCATTTATGAACTTGGTCGGCCTTCCACCTACTTCTGGTTCATCTCCCAAGTTGATTCAACACCCAAATCCAAGCTGGATCTGAGTGGGGGGCTAGTCAAAGACCTAAGGGTACCCTAAAGAGCCCCTTGTTCACACTAAAGACTGGTTGAATAATGCCTCAAAGATTTTCTATAAAAAGAGGCCATGGGTACACTACATTTCCAAGAATTCATTTGTATTGTTTTGTTGCCTATATTCTCTTGGAGGATCCTCTTTCCTCATCAAGAGCATACAAGTATCATTTCATTGAGCTATTCACATCACCTCTTGAGTGAATGAGCTTTGGATTTCTTCACCATTTCCTTCTAATTTTATATTTGTAAGAAGAGCTCAATATTTGGGGGTTCAAGAGCCCTCCCTTGGAGGAAGAGGGGACCCATAAGTCTCCCTTTCTCTTTGGTGTTTTCCCACTAATACGATTTATCCATTGGTGGCATGAATGGTGTTTGTTTTTGTTTCTAATATCTTTATGCACAATAGTTTAGTTTATTTTATTGTTATTATCTTAGTCTTTTGTTTATTTCTTATGCTTGATGTTTCTAACTCTTGCATTCACTGTTGTCTTGTCCAGCTAACCCAACTGGACTTGTAAGCGTATTTATTTTGCTCATTTAGGTGATGAAAGAGACGCAAAATATGGGCGACTTCACTGGGACAGGTATCAATTTCCTCCCCATTTGGGTTGATTGAGAACTTCCTTTTTTCTTATTTAACTTTCAGGAACCAGAACCGGCCCAAGCCTACCTGCAAAAAGCTAAATTCAAAGCTGAGCTGAGATAATTTCATCTGAAATTTTATTCTCGATCGTGTAATAGAAAGTGTGCGGGTTTTTTAGCCCATAGGCGCATCTTCCGAGCACGTGCGCCAAACTCTTTGTCTTTCTCAGCACATTTTGCGCACCTGCGCCAACAGGTCATTTTTAATATGCACACTGGTGCCACATGCACCTTTGTCTACTCTGAGACCCGCGCATCTATTCAGAAAATCAAATATTGTAAGGGTTTTTGTGATCTGTTGAAGGCCCATAGCCTTCTTAAGCTTGATTCTATGCAAATTGTAATATGCACCACACTTAGATTCCCTCTCCACATGAAGGGTTAGTCAAAACATAGGCACTTAGGGGGTTAAAATCCATATTTATCCTCTTTTTGCTTTCATTTTTCCACATGGATGGCTTTCTTTGATTAAAGTTAAGTTGGGATCATTCTATATCACATATAACACTTGCATCGGGACCAAAAATTGGACATCAATCATTGAGTATGCTCTTCTCTCACGCCATAGAGCGATCTTGAGAATCAGAAAAATGATTGAGGGAAAATTTCACCTCCCTTAAAAGATAAAATCTTTAGGAGAGGACAACATCCCCCTTGGGACTCCTCTTAGTTTCTTTTTCAAACACATCTTAAAATTGTAAGGGCCCATACATGCCCACATGCTACAAAGATAGGATAGTGTTGAATCTACTTTCTTAAATTAAATCACTAGGGAAGTTTAAAGGTTTTGTAACTGGCCCATACATGCCCACATGTCCACAGTCTAGGATAGTTTTGAAGCTTTATTATATTAAATCACACTAGGGAGTTAAAGGATTGGTAAGGACCCACATGTCCACATGCTAGTTCTCTAGGGACTTTAAAATTCCACAAGGTTGTACCAATGACATATAGTAACTTAGGTAATTGAGACTTTTAAGTACCACAGGAAGTCCACATGCAACAAGGTGACAACTAAATTATTAAAAAATTGGCACACTTTCACTTTTTCACACACAAAGTCACTACTCACTCACATAGTTTTATCTAGAAATCATGGCGGTTGAAGTAAGTTTCCTCCAAAAGGATTCTGAAACGCCCCACTCCTTTTCTTGACGAGACTATCCACACCCACTTAATTTCAACGAGATTGGTTCACACCCCCAATATCTCAAACAACCACATCTAAAATATTTCTAAAAACTTACTATGTTTTCCTCCACAGGAGGTGCCAAAAGAAACTTTTTAGTCTAGGTAGGATTTCGGGGATAGGCATCCAAATAACTCCCCGTTATCTGGTTCTCACATCTTCAAATAGTATAAGTTGACAAAAAGGGAACATTTAAATCCTCCAAGTCAAGTGTTCCTACACCATAAGGTAGGGAGATACCTGTGAAGGGTCGAAGGCCGAGGTCCAGTTGTTCTATGCGTCCCCCCTTGAGGCACCCACATCTTGGATGGGATCCAGCCTGTGACCCATTTCTGAGGCCGAAAATCTAAATTCCTCATGGGTCAGGTACACAAAACACTCACACCATGGCTAGAACTAATCCTCTACCACCACCCCAGATGCCATACTTGGCTTCCCTTAACATACCGTATCTGACTAAGCTCACCAATGATCCTATATTGCATGACCCCACATGGCCTACAATGCCTACCAAACTCCCTTCAGACATCCCCAAGTTTGAAGGAAAAGCGGGAGATGACTCGGCCAACCATATCATGACCTTCCACTTATGGTGCTCTTCAAACAGCATCATGGATGACTCCATCCGATTGAGGTTATTTCAATGCACACTCACTGGCCCATCAACCAAATGGTATGTAGAAGAAAAATATGGGTCCCATGTGACCTTTGAATCTTTGGCCAAAGCATTTTTGACCTTCTTTCAACTACCAATCTGTCATGACAATGGTCTCGAACTGCTCTCAGAATTTAAACAAACCTCTGCCACACACATCGCTGACCACATTCACGAATGGCGTCGACGACATAGTCTATGCAAAGTAGAAGCCACCAAGAAACAATGCCTCAATTGGTTTCTCAAGTCACTTGTTTCCCTCCTTGCCAAGGATGTGGCTGCCACCTTCCCCCAGTCTAAAGAAGAAGCCATTGGCAAGGCTCAATAGTTCGAACTCATTTATTCTCAGTCAGGATACTTATATACGGTACTACCTGACGTCCCAAGACCCATGCCATTAGTCTAGGAAAAACCTGGGATGTCTCACTCCACAGATGGATTGATTGGTACCACAACACACCATAATCCATACCCCCCACAACCAACTACATATGATACACCTCCATATCCGTCGATATATGGAGGAAACCCTTACTACCCTACTCCCCCTTACCAACAACCATACCTTATTGCCCCCCCTCCACCCATAAGTGGACCCCCGTTGGCACCCATGATGTGGCTGGCTATTCAACCTAGTTCTGGAAACACCTCTACCTCTTCTTACACCCTAAGCACTAGTGAAAGTGCCACACCCTCCTATGTCTCCTACGAATCATTGCCACAACATAATCTGTACTTCCCATTTCCTAGTCCTCCTCAGCCCATTGCTTCTCCATAAGGACAACCACACGCTAGGGTTAACTTTGTCCAGCCCTCTCCCATTTAGCAAGTTCACAATTTTGAACAACTGAATATGGAAAATCTGACCATTAGTCAAATAATTCCAAAAAGAAAGGAAAAAACCGCAACAATAATAATCTAGGACCAGGAGGGAATCACCCCCCACAAAACCAACCTGCCGGTGGCAAACAGAATCAAGGGAACCAAAACCCCCAAGGGGGCAATAATAACAAATGCCAAGGGAAGAATTACAACAATCTTTGGACAAACTTCCCTTGTGCTCTTTGCGGTGAGTATGGCCACTATACTCACCATTTCCCTCAAATTGCTGACTTTAAACGGATGAAAGAATCCAGAAATGGACCACGTCCCCCAGCACCGCCTACCCCTCAGCAGGCCCCACAACAATATGTGCAACAACCACCCCAGTCATGCTGCAAAACCTCATTCCACACCAGGGGTGATGAACACCCAACAGGAGACGCAGCCTACCCCACCATAGATGGGATAGTATCCAAACCCAGGCACTTCTGTAGATCGTACTATCCTCCTCACTAGCGAGGAAAAGGTTCTTCTACAAATGCACAGTCGTCAGTACAACTCACCCCCTAACCATGCTCCCACTACCTCGGAAGCAACCCTAGTCACAAGTGGACCACCTTTGATGATTCCACACCCTAATACTTAGATACCCCTTCGTATTCCTCGCATCCCATTGAGTCGGAATGTCAACAACCCTCAGGCTAGGGTGGCCCACAATTATAGTTTGGTCGATGACTTGGCACAATCTCTTGCTTCCATGTTAGTTTTAGAAGTCCTTCAAACCTGTCCTACTCAAAGGAAGTCATTACTTTCCACCCTGGAGGCAGTCGACCCTGCTGACACACAACTCATCACCTTTGATCTTGATAGTGGGGAACACCGTCTCCCCACTCTGGTAGCTTTCCAAATACCAGTTAAAATCTGGAACATCATAGTTCATTGATGCATCATTGATGAAGGTGCCTCTACATGCATCATGTCCAAAACCGTGTGGCAGAAACTTGGTTCCCCCAAGCTCATACCATCTTCCATCACTTTGAGAGCTTATGATGGACGTCCATCCTCTCCTGAAGGGCTCTTTCAAAATGTCCCTGTTGAACTCAGGGGCAAGACTATCCTTATTGACATCAAATTTATCGATGCTCCACTTGATTACAACATCTTGTTTGGTCGTAGCTACATGTATGCTATGAAGGCAGTCGCCTCTTTAGTGTTTCAAACCATGATGTTCCCCCATAACGGGAAGATCATCACCATCGATCAAGTTTCACATTATGAGCCTAACCCTTCCTCCAACATCGATAACATCCACCCTTTCATCCACACTAATCATGATGCCTAACCACTCATCGAGATGGGCCCCAGAATTTTCAAAGACCCATCCTTGCTAGGGATGTACCATGGAGCACCATCGCTCATCCATCCTTCATCACAGGTATGTGTCGTCTCGTCCAATGGAACTGACACTGGAGATACCCTTCCTCCTAATGAGGATCCTTTTAAATTTGACACCCCACTAGTAGTGGAGCTCCTCCCTCAGGAATCCCCTGAGAACTCTTCAGCTCCACCTATTCACGACTTCACCCTCCCATAGGGCCACATCCTGGTTTAGGAAATAGTCCCCCAAGACATTACTCAAATCCCCTTCTTTTACCCCCCACCAGGCGTACAATCTTTCCAAGTAGCTGCAACGCTTACCCTTCCTAATATGGTGCTGGAAACCCCAGTATGGTATCTACATCCACCTGCGATGGTCCCTCAACCATCTCTCCCTCCCCAAACTGAAGGACTCCCAATGCAAATTCCAATACTTACTCCAACTGCACCACCCTCACCCCCACTCGCTATCTCCACTGCTATAGCTGGGGGCAGAAGAAAGAAGAAAGAGCCCACCGCTCCACTGCCCCCACGAGTTCAGCCTCCTTGCGCACTATACGAAAAACATGAACACCCCACCAATAAATGTTCGTCTCTTCCCGAGCTACGCAAATTCAACTCCCTCGGGCAACGACACCACTCGTCACTTCCTCCAATGCTACCACTGCATCCCCTAACATAGGTAGCAAAGGGTTGCGAACCAAATTCACATGTTCCATTTGTTCAGAGTATGGTTATTACACCCACCATTGCCCAACGTTACCTCAATTTCGATAGACACTAACGACAGTCTGCCAAAGCATTCAGCAAGAACCCCTTCCATCTACGTCATCTCAACCACATTTCACTGACATCCACTATGTTACGGCCTCAATCAATGAACGTATGAGATTTCCTTGCTCTCTATGCGAATCACTTGATCATTTCACATATCATTGTCCTATGATCATTGAATACAAGCATCGCCAAATGGCCCTTATTCAAAATCCTACACCCTCCCCCCCACTGCCAGCGGAACCAGTGATTACCCCTACACAATCACATCCCCTGGGTCACCATCCATCCTCGGCCCTGGAGGACATATTTTTCTCACATCCTGCCTAGGTACGCTTGATTATATTCATAAATTATTGAATAACTGTTATATGTTCTCTATCTTCATATATTGTTCACATCAGGTATTTGGTTTTCATGTGTGCAGGTACTTGGTCATCATACATCAGTGCTACCCCTTTAGGTATATCATCGACACTGGCATGTAATCATTCCCTCTGAATATCAATTTCTTCTCCCAATCACACCCTCCAATCTTTGCCTCTAGGATCCATCCATCTGGCTCTGTAGTACTCACACCTCCGTTGCATTTCAATACTATCAACTGGTAGCATTCTCTCCTACATGAGTTGTCCCAATTATAGTCCCCTCTGGTACTTTGACACTCATTTCATTTCCATCCCCTAGGGATGGGAGTCCCAATAGTCTCTACATTCCCAAGAATCAGCCACATGCTCCTTCTCCTCGTTTTGCTAGCTTCCCCATAATGGAATCCCAGATAATCTCATTACAGTTCACATTTGACTACACCTCCACAGTATCATAAACCCTCCATTTCATACACCATCATTTTTCCCATTTGCAGATTGTCCACCATTGATTTCCCTAATACAGAAACCCACCTATGGGGCCCTAACCCTCCACCTGTTTTCCAAGCAACTTGCGCCCTCACCGGCCAAGCCATCTTTCACTAGGGCACCCGTTTCTCTATATGCACAGTTATCCCACTTTATTCTTTATTCATTTGGTAATTGTACAAAACCTTTGCTTCCCGCATTTCAATAGCTTTCAGTTGTCACCTTTAGCGACCTTCCTTTTCCGACAAATCAACCCTTGTCGCCCTTGGTTGGGGAATTTTTCACTTCCTACCCTCACTGACATTATCCATAAACACTGAGTATCTTACAGTCCATACACCTTTTGATCTCTGTGTTTGTCCATTTTTGCATGCCTCTGGCACGATTTACCTCAGTCTAGTCATCCCCCTGATGCTAGATTCAGTTTCACGATTGTTGCCATTTTACATACATCCCCAACCAAGGGCAGTCTTGAGTCTCACCACTCCTTGACTTCGTTCATATTCCTCATTAGTTACTGATCTTATCCAGTGGATTTCATGAAGCCCTTCTCTTCTTGGTGTCGCATCTCCCTATCTGTTGACCTCAGCGCTGTTTCCAGACAGGTGACAGTATCTTGACTCTCATTACCTTCACAATGAGGAGTCTCAGATAGCATAGAGAGAACCATCATTGCTCTCTGCTGTCCTTGAACCCCATGACGTTTGACTTCAACACTTTATCATGTTGTGGTGGGTCTTACTTTGCAACTATTGTAGTTGTGTTTATACTTGCCGAAGACCTCTGAAAATTGTTAGGCCATCAATGCCTGTGAATCCTCGACACTTCTTATAGGTGTCATCATTTCTTTTCAGAGTTTTTTCACCATCAGAATTGTCCTCTACTATTATCAACATGCCCCTGAGGGCGCTGCAGTCATCGACACCAACACACAGCTTCAATTACTGTATTACACATTTTTGAGTTACATGACACGAGCATGGGGCATGCCCGCCTCATTTGTACATAGTTTTATTTTTCACACCTTGCAAAAGGTTTGGATCCTCTAGGTTCCCCTCTCCCTCCAATGGATCACTCTTGCAACTCCCCATAATGCTCTTTCTTACACAGGTACTCTCAGTAGAAGAAACATTGATATATTTCGGCTATACGTATGATCCTAACCTCATACATCCGGGGGCATCTGTTATCACTAAAATTTCGTTTGCAAATGGTTATAGGAATCCAGCATCTCCAAACACCTATTAGTCCATCCATGGCCCAAAAAATGCATTTCCATAGGGCACAAAACTATACAACCAGTTATAAAATCAGCATGCGCTAAGAATACAAAGGAAGTGCATGCACATGTGCCAGTCGAAAATGATGGAAAAGCACACATGCGCCCGATGCATGACTGTGGATGCAAAAAATCACGCATACCTTAGAACGGTGCATTTATGATCTTGGATGGCCTTCCACCCACTTCTGGTTCATCTCTCAAGTCAATTTGACACCCAAATCCGAGTTGAATCCGAGTGGGGGGCTGGTCAAAGACCTAAGGGTGCCCTAAAGAGCCCCTTGTTCACACTAAAGACTAGTTGAATAATGCCTCAAAGATTTGCTATAAAAAGAGGCCATGGGTACACTACATTTCCAAGAATTCATTTGTATTGTTATTCTTCCTATATTCTCTTGGAGGATCCTCTTTCCTCATCAAGAGCATACAAGCATCATTTCATTTAGCTATTCACATCACCTCTTGAGTGAATGAGCTTTGGATTTCTTCACCATTTCCTTATAGTTTTCTATTTCTAAGAAGATCTCAATCTTTGGGGGTTCAATAGCCCTCCCTTGGAGGAAGAGGGGACCCATAAGTCTCCCTTTATCTTTGGTGTTTTCCCACTAATACAATCTATCCATTGGTGGCATGAATGGTGTTTGTTTTTGTTTCTAATATCTTTATGCACTCTAGTTTAGTTTCTCTTATTGTTATTAGCTTAGTATTTTGTTTATTTCTTATGCTTGATGTTTCTAACTCTTGCATTCATTGTTGTCTTGTCCGGCTAACCCAACTGGAATTGTAAGCGTCTTTATTTTTCTCATTTAGGTGACGAAAGAGATGCAACAATCATGAAATTACGAAAATTACTATTGTGATCAGTAACGATGGCTTGAGGGACACCAAATCTAGTAATGATATGATTGAATATGAACAATGTTGCAGTTTTCCCAGTATTATCAAATGTAGGCATCGCCTCGGCCCATTTAGTGAAATAATCCACAACTACAATAATGTATCATGCCCCCCGGCTGAGTGAGGGTTACATGTCATGAATTCAATGCCCCATTTAGAAAATGGACCAACGAAAACTACAAGATGAAGAGGAGAAGGGTGAGATCGGATCTTATTGTTGTAGGTTTGACAAGCGTGGCATTTCTAGATGACAGTAATGCAATCCTTAAACAACGAAGGCTAGAAATAATCATCTCGTAAGATATTTTGGGCAGTGGAATACCAAGACATATGAATGCCACATTCTCCAAAGTGACAATCATTCAAAGATTTCACAGCTTCATCATAGGTGAGACATCGTTGAAATACAGAATCAATACCATAGCAGTAAAGGGTATCACCAAGGATAATGTATTGACAGGCTTGATACCATATACGATGATGATCTGTACTAGAAATATCAGGCCGGAAAATTTGGTTTTGGAGATAGATGATAATATCTTTGTACCATACATCATCAGAAATGATCAGAAAAAGGGATTCGTCAGGTAAGGAATCCTTTGCCATAGTTTTTGTCTCAGTAGAGGGAAGGTCACATATCAATTCGGAAAAAACCAAAGGCTTATTTGACTTGGCACGTTCAAAATCCAAATCAAACTCCTGGAGAATAACTATCCATTTAGAGTACTTACCCCCTAGCAATTGTCAAGTAAGGATATGTTGCATGGGGTTGAAAATGGAAATGACCATGGTTCTATGTAATAAGATCTAGTGACGAAAACGTTGAACAACCTGAACAACTGCCAAGGCCAGTTTCTCCACATTTAAATATTTGGTTTCGGTAGTCGTGAGACTCTGAATCAAATAGTATATAACATGTTCATCGTGTGAATCATCTTCTTGGACTAAAACCATAGCAATCATAAAGTTCGAAGCAACTAAGTACATGAAATAATCTCAACTATAGTCAGGTGGAAACAACAGTGGTGTACGGGTTAAGGCGAGTTTCAAATCCTCAAAGGATTTATTTGCAGTGTCATCCCATACAAAATCATAACCTTTCTTGAGAAGCCGAGTAAATCCTTTCATTAACTTAGCGTAATTGGGAATGAATCGACGTAAAAAATTTGCCTTCCCTTGCAAACTTTGGAGTTGGTGTAGTGTGGAAGGAGGAGGTAGATTAAGAATATCCTCAACCTTCAAAGGGTCTACCTGAATCCCATGTATAGACATGATAAAACCAAGAAGTCGTCTGGATTCCACACAAAAAACACATTTGTGTGGATTCAAACTTATGCGATAATAATGACAGCGTAGGAAAATGGCTCGTAAATGTGTCGGGTGATCTTGACGACGCATGGAATGCATCGTTAGATCATCTAGATAGGGTTGTACAATGTGCTTAATGTCATGAAAAGTGTAAGACATAGCGCGCTGAAAATTTACCCCAACGTTTTTGAGACCAAAAGGAAGTTTTCGGTATACAAAGGTTCTCCAAGGGAAAATAAAAGCAATCTTATGTTGATCTACTGGTAAAATATTGATTTCATTATAGCCAAAGAAACCGTCCATTAAGGAGAATATTTCACTCACAGCACAGTCGTCAACAATCTGGTCAACGAAAGGGGTTGGATAATTGTCTTTGGGACAAGATTTATTGATATCCCTATAATCTACACAAAAGTGGATCATGCCTTGTTTCTTTTTTACTGGAACAAGATTAGATACCCAATCAGTCAAAGCCACAGGATAGACAAATCTAGCCTTAAGAAGTTTTTCAACTTCAAGCTTAATAGAAACAGCTTTACATCGATGTACTGGGAGAAGTCTCTATTGAACGGGTTTAGCATTTGGGTAAGTCTTAATCTCATGCACAACAATATCAGGATCAATACCTGGAATTTCTTCATAAATCCAGGCAAAAATATCATGGAATTCTTGAAAAACGGTTTTATAAGTTCGGACCTCATCCGTAGAACATGAGGCACCGATATGAACATTTTCCATGACCCTGGTTTTAATCGATATGTCAAGAGGAACGGTAGGTGAAATGTTACTCAAGTTCCCTTCATACAAAACATCGTGTGTTGACTCAGGAACATAAGAAATAACAACAATGGTATATGGAGTCGAAATCTGTTGGTAACTCTCTATGGTCTCACGTTCTAGCAAGAGAATAGAAGGATGATGCCCATTGTCCCATGGAGTATCTTCCATAAACATGACCGACATGATCATCTCATCAGTAGGAAATATCACGTGGAATGGATCAAGAGATGTATCACAGAGAGAAGGAGGAGAAGGAGTTGTCGATTGAATAGCTTTATAAGTTGATTCCACTGGACTTAAAGGCATCCTGTCATCCTAACAAAGATAATCACCAGAGTTAGGTACTATCCACGGGTCATAAGACTCAGGGATTTCACGAACATAGGTTGAGATCATGTTAATCGAGGTGACAAAAGGAGGGAGGAATATCGGGTGGCGGAATAAGAAAAGTATGCATCAAGGTTGAATCTTTTAAAAGACCCACGCCGACATTCTCATAATCGGGATGTGTTTTCGAAATAAAAGGTACATTGCTAGTACGCAAATCAAAATTAAAGAAGGCTAGATGATCGACAGTAATGAATTTTCTTTGGTGTTGGAAACGTAACACTAGGAAAAGAGTAGAAACAACTGTGCACATGGATTCAATCCAGCCACGGCCAAGTAGAAGGTTATAATCAAGAGGTGCATCAAATATCTCAACCTCAACGTTAACCTCTTTACCTTCTAAAGTAATAGACAATGAAGGAAGAACACCATAAGGTTTAAATATTGTACCATTAAAAACTTTAAGAGTATTGTGTGACTCGGTAAGGAAAGGAGAGCCAGTATCTTTCCAACAAGTAACGGACATAATGCAAGTCAAGGCTCCTTCATCAATAACAGTTCGACAGATATTCTTATTTTCCACAACCACTTGGATCTGAAACACTAACTGAGGAGGAACCCTTGGAATATGATCTTCCAAGTCAAAGATTATCAAATTGGTATCGGTAGGATCAATTCCACCAATAGTCTTTAACAACGCCTTCTGTTGAGTAGGAAAACTTTGAAGGACTTCGAGAGTTGACATCACAGAGGGTGCTTGCACAAGGTCTTCTACAATATTGTAGTTTTGGGAAGCACGTGCGTGAGGATTAATTGAAGACTTTTGAACAATGCCTTTAGGAGGAGGACGAAGAACGGTATCAAGAACCGGTCATTTGAGATGAAGAGGACAGTTTGGAGGTGAATTTGGGGGAGGAGGTTGAACCAACGAAGGTGGTAAATCATCAACTTTCTCGTTCGAAGGAGAATAATATTTGTCTTGAGTTGCAACTGCAAATTCATTCTTCTTGGAGTCACCAGTACACATAAGCACATAACACGTGGTAGAGGGAGAGGGTTGGTCATGAATGACCAATTGGGCCTGCTTCTGAGAAGGAAATGATTGTGACAAGACAGTGGGTGTAGAAAGCTTCTCGCTCCCTTGTAGGAACTTAGTAACCCCAATGCATCATGGAAAATATTTCGTATAATGATCGTCACCACAAATAAGGCAAGGGTAACGAGGTTTACGTTTATCTTTGTCATCGGCAGGTTATGTTTTGGGCTTCTCAAATTGTTGATTATTATTCTTGTCCTCCTTATTCTTACCCTTCCCTTTATTTTTATTTTTATTTTTATCGGTAGGTGTGGATTGAACTGAATTAACTTCAGAATTTTTACCGGGAGAAGGAGTAGGAGTAGGATTATTTTGTACATTAGTAGTGGTATACTTGGGGTTGGTATGACTGGATTGTGTAGATTGAGCCTCAGTACGAAGAGTGCCAATCATGCCATCAGCAACATGATAAGACACTGGAGGTGTTGGGGTAGGATTCGTAGGTGGACGAGGAGCATCAAGAATCAAGTCATATAGGGTGCCCGTTTGCGAATAAACAAGATCTAGATATTGAGCATGACTAATCATTTGTTCTGCAGTGACGACACCACCCATGGAAACATCATGAGCTATAGGAACAATGAGTGATTTGGTAAACCACTCAGCCAACACTTGATCAGGAAGGGGAAATTTGATTAAGTGTCTTCTCCTCCTCCACTCATGGATATGATCAGAAATATGAGTAGAAGAGGATTGTTTAAAAAAACTCAAAATTTCGGTTCTTGTCTCGTATCAAATCGGAAACTAGTAATGCGTTAAGAATGCCATGGCTAAAGTGTTAAAGTCATTAAATAATCCTTGTGGTAATTCAATATACCATTTGGTTGTCAAACCCGTGAGAGTTCGTTGGAAAAGTCGTAATCTTATAGAATCATCCATCAATGAGTTAGACAAACACCAAAGATGGAAATTCATGATGTGATTATTTGGGTCTTCTCCTGATCGACCGTCAAACTTAGGAATGTCAGATGGTAATTTGGTCGGGATGATGGGCCAATAAGGAGAATGCAAAATATGATCATTCAAAATCCTAGATAAATATGGTAAATCCAAAGTAGCAAGAAAAGGAAACTATCTGTTCACTTGAGGAAACTGGTAGTTCTAAGGAAGAAGACTCATAGGTATACCAGTAGGACCATAAGAAGTTTGTAGATAGTTAGAGATTCCTAATAGATTTAGTTGTGGAGGATTTTGAGTCAAATAACCAACAGGATTTGGTTTATTAGGTATGTTCCCTTGGAAAGGAACATTAAACTAAAAATTTTGACCCCGGGTAGGACTCATAGAACCTGGATACGGTTGTCTGAAATTAGGGGGTACAAAAGAATTAACTTGAGGATGTTGCCCCCCAGAAGGTTGTTGATTCCATTGAAAAGGAAGATTCCAAGGTTGAGATTGTAATGCAGGTATACTTTGTCCATAAACTTGGTTATGGCCTCCAACTTGAGGTTGTCCCCCAATTTGAGGTTTCCCCCCAACTTGAGGTTGGCCTCCAACAGGAATCTAAAAACCAGAAGCGAAAGAATCACTAGTGCCTCCAACTGGATTGGAGCCACTAGGGTCAGGACAATTGGATCCTCCAGAAAGAGGTGGAGGAGGAATGTAAGAACCCCCAGAGAGAACCTGGGTAGGCATAGGAACAAAATGACTAGAATCATTATACCCATGAGGAACAAAAAGTCTAGATCCTCTGGATGGATTCTAGGCAGGAATAGCAATGGAAGTATTCAAAGCATTATACTCAGGGGGAAGTGATGGATTTGATCTAAGCGGAAGTGGTGTTCCAATAGGAGCTTGAGTGATAACCACGTTTCCAACAGAAATAGTCATAGCTTGTGGGACCATGGTAGAGTGGGCGATATGGAGAGGGGGAATCGAGTGAGAACCAACCAACAATTGGTCTGAAACTGTGATGACATTACTAGTTGTGCCAGTAAAATGATATAAAGGTATCATATAGGTAACAGATGACTCAGGCATTTGTGATTCCATAGGTTGATTAGGACTCATTCCTAGTCTATCAAAAATATCGTGTCCCAAAGACATTCTCCAAACAGAATGGACATGGACAGAGCAAGGATTAAAAATTCCAGTAGAGTGAACCGGGTTCTAAATGATTCATTTTGAAAAAGTGGATCGTCTACTCCAGAATTTGTGTTAGGTCCAGTAGGTTCTTCAATATTCTCGTCAACAAGTTCTCCCGATGAGTTCATCCAGAGAAAATGTGGATCTTGTATAACACTCAATAACGGATTTACGAGAAGTCTGAATCCCTCTAAAGAAATACGAATTCTCAATCCCTCTAAAGAATTCGAACTGCCAATCTCATAGGCTACTTCGTTATTGACTGCTCCCTCAGGAGAGCCCTCTGGTGAGTTAGGAAGCAAAGGGACGTAACCTTCTGGATCTTCCAGAGGTATCTCTTGCATCCTATGTGAACAATGAAGGTTGCACCAAATAAAGAACGAAACAAATCTATGGCCAACTAGAGAAACAAACATCACTCACTAATAAAATCTAGAAATCAAACCATATAGAACATCTTACTAAACTTTCAGACCCAGGGATTCTAGATAGATCACCCACAGACTCAGAGGATGAAATTGAGAAAAAGAAGGTAGGCTAAAAGAAAATAAGAGGCAAAAAAACAAAAGAAAGCCATATCCCTAGTATGGTCGCCAATTTTTTTATCGGATTAATCGGTAAATGCGAACATAAACAAATCTCCCTAGATTCCACAAGAAACTAGAACAAAACAAAACAAAATGCACACTTCGCTTTAAAATTCATCATCATATGAACTAGTTTAATGGGTTGCAAGTGACATACCTTTTAAATGACGCTTGTCCCCGCAAGTGTCCTCTTTGTATCTCCTTCCTTGAATTTGCAGAATAGTAATTCTATCTAAGAATCACAAACCGACAAAGAAGGGGAACCAAGATCTATATATTCTAATGAAGTCTATGTATATGATCAAGGAATTATACAATAGAAGACGAGATGCTTATATAGGGAAGAAATGCATTATTTTATTAAGTGAATAGAAAGTGGAGAATACAACCCATGCCTTGATGTTGCAAGGTCCCCTTTCGATGGCTATTTTCTCCAACACACGCACCTTTTCTCCAATGTCTTGAATGAAGAAGATCCACAATCTGAATTGAAGAACTAAAGCAAATATCTCAAGCATAATCTGAAGTAGAACTCTCCATACAAATCTTAGCCTATTCAACCTTAGGCTTTTCCATGAGAGATCCCTCTTTATATAGTGTGAAAGAAAGATGGATGAGGAGATTAGGATGATCCCACCAAATTAGAGAAACGAGTAATATCTAAACCGATCGGAGGCCACCTCATCTTCTATGAGATCCCCTTCTAGAATATTTGTGAAATTTGACTTTTCCCATGCTTTAAGCATCATCGCACCCTATACACAAGCAGCATGCGACGACATCACAGTCCAGGTATAGTGAAGAGTGTGATGATCAGGCATCGTCGCACCCCATGCATATAGCAGGGTGCGACGACCTTCCTTCATATGGTTTTTGGTAGAGGAAAGAAAATCAATTTTCTTATGGAGAAAGTATCTTTTAATATTTTTAGGGAACATGAACACATATAATCAAGTGATCAGTAAGGTGACCAAAATAATGTGTAAAACCAGGTATTGAGGTTCAACAACTCCTATGGTATGCACCACCACCGAGTTGCGTTGATTAACTGAGTGTACCATTTTGCAAAGGCGACGTTGTTGAAATCCATGTTCTATTGATCTAACTGTGCATGCCATGGCTCGGACATTTTTGCAAGGATACCTTTATCCACTGGTGCCAACTGTCTTCCCATGGGGGGATTCCATTTCCACATTGCAAATGCTACTAGTAGGTATCCATATGTGAAATTTATGCCTTTCTCCTGAGCTTTCTCACAAGCGACCAAGAGGTCCTCTAGTAGGTAGTTGCACCAGTTGAACACAGCTCCATTTGTCCATATTTTTGCTATTGAAAGAGCATATAAGGTGCATTCTCCCTTGTAGTAGGAATGCATGAACTTGCTCGCAATTACATAGCAGGTTTTCCGGACTGTTTCTGGAATGATTGGGTTAATCTTCGTTTTTCGCACACCTCTCTGTGTGTGGAACTTATCGTACAGGCTAACTTCACCTTTCTTCTTCCCATGCTTGCTTGGGCCTTGGAATCCTTTGGACACATCCTCACCCTCGAGAGATAATCCGGTGATTTGGTGGATGTCATCCGCATGAATCAGATATCTTTGGTCAATCCATAAGATCTGTAATGCACTCGACTGATCAAAATCTTTCTGCACCGTGCAACCTCGCCAGTGGTCCCAAAGACCAGTAGATCCCTGAGGTGCATAATTGTGGATTTGAACACGTTGATGAAATCTAGCTTTGAGACAAACTGCATGCCTCCCATTGTATTCGGGACCAAGTCCCAAAACACGAAAATGTTCATCTGTGGAAACAATACTT
>JASDQU010738228.1:0-15802 GCA_032191745.1 Picea mariana | reverse complement strand
AAATTATTCAAGCAAAGTCTAAGATGATAGTGTATGATTTTAATTTATTTTTTATGACTCTAATAATGGATATGGATATGCATAATATTATCCAAGGAAAAATATGGTCGTTGTTTTCTCTATGTTATGTTTTGCAATGGAAGCGATGAATGAGAATATGGTATTAGAGATCATGGATATGGATATGCATAATATTATCCAAGGAAAAATATGGTCGTTGTTTTCTCTATGTTATGTTTTGCAATGGAAGCGATGAATGAGAATATGGTATTAGAGATCATGAGAGTGAGGACCATCATCCATGACAAGCACAGGCCGATGGAGGTGTAATTGTTTATAAACAACATATAGGAAATGATGTCATATCCACATGGGTAATGGATTGGAAATGATTCATTATTATGAATTTTGTAGAGAACTAAAGCCATCATTAGTTGAACATGTTCCAAAAGTTGTGACTCCAAAGGAAGAATTGCGACTCTCTTAAGAGAAATAGAAAGTAGTGAGGTGAATGCACATTATTTGTTTGAATCTTTTTTATTTAGTAAGTTGTAGCAGATGAAAATTCATCACATTCCACTTATGCTTAAGAAAAAGCTACAAATATAATAGGTCCAGTTAAAATAAGCAATCTTAATAGAGATACTATTTATATTTTCAGAGACCAAAATATTATGGTATTTGGAAATACTATTTAATACACGATCTAAAATGTTGTAAATTGTTTAAGTGATGTTCAATTGTTCAAAATCTTATCTAGGATTGTCTTTCTAGTTTGAAATGTTACATTAAATACTTATATCTGTATAGTCTCTATCATATCTTTGACAGAAAGAGTAGAAAAACAACATAGATGATATAAGTATGGTGCAAAGTTATATTGGTGGGAAGGGATTCTCTTGGGTTAAGATTTTCAACCCCTCGATTGATAATTTAATATCTCATTCCATGAGAATGGTAAACTATCACTTTTGTAAGGATGTAATATGTCATATCTAAGTGTCCTCCACTACAAACTTGATGTCTTAAAGTTTGGAATAAATTCCTACATGGGCTTAATAACATATAATGTCTCCCTTGGGTTTTTATAATTGGCATGCCTATGTGTGGGAGATTTCATCTCCTTTCATGTGTCCATTAGACATTCTAACATTTTGTAATCCTTTTAAATTGTATGAGAGACAATGATAACCTATAAATTTGAATTATAAAATTTTGGAAAATTTTATTTAGTTACTATTACATCGAGAGACAATAAGAGCCTATAAAATTGTATTACAAAATTCTATGAAATTGATTACTAACATCCTTATAAGAAATTCTATCAAGTTGGAAAATGTTTTTTACAACGGTTACATGTTGTAGGAGTTTAATTGGAGTAGCCATGCATCCTAGGCTTTGTAAGTGAAACATGAATGGAAGACATGGAGCACAATAAAGGAAGTGTTGTTGGGACCAAAAGTGGAGAAGAAAAATATGAATGAATAGAGAACTATGAAGGTTGTATGGTTTTTTCTTTTCTAGTGGTTTCATGTAATCACTACATGAAAAACATGAAGACTATCATGAAGAAGAAGCCCATCACTTGAATTGTAAAATGCTCAATGTGGTTTATTAAGAAGATTGTGAACCAATAGCCCATAACAATCAAATAGAGGGCAATTAATGACTATGCTCATGTAGTTTTGTAAAATTTCTCTATGGTGTGCAATTCTTTAGGTTTCCATATAGGTCTCCAAATACAAACTTGCAAAGAATTAATGAAACATGTGAAGATGATTTAGTGAAGAATGTTATAGGTGGTGAGGTTGTGTAAGGTTGTTTAATAAGTGTTGCATATGGAAAGTGATCATGATCCCAATCCTCATTAACATTGAAGTCATATTAATTATATGTCAGTCTTATTAATTATATGTAAGTGGTAGACAATCATCATGTGAAGATTATTATCAAGTTTTTGAAAAATCTTAAATAAAATGATGAGTCTATATATGCCAAAAAAAAAACACTTTGGCTAAATTGTTTACAAAGAGCCTAATTAATAGTCTTCCATGAGACATTTACAAAACCCGCCTAATTAATAGTCTTCCATGAGACATTTACAAAACCCTAGAATAATAAGAAAGCCTTAGAATCATTTTGGCTACATGTCAAACTCATCAATGATGAAGAGAGTGGTAGAGTAAGGATTTATTTCTTAAAATTTAATAATGTTGAGATGATCATGATGATAATGATGATAATGATGACGATAATAATGATGATGCTCAAATTTTTTAAGAGAAGCATTCCTAAATCACCATAATTTTGATAAGTTAAAAGGTTAGAAAGGTAAGTGTTATAACAAATATTTTGAAATTATGATTTAATGTGGATGTATGTAAAATATTTTAAGAGGAAGTGTTTCATCTTCAACTCTTGCTCTAAGTATCACAAAGATGACACTTTATTTCGACTTTCACTATGTAACTCATAAGAGTTTGTTCTTATTTAAGTGTTGTAGCTAATATTTTGAAATTATGATTTAATGTGGATGTACTTAGAACATTTTAAGAGAAAGTGTTTTTTTCATCTTCAATGCTCTTAGTATCACAAAGATGACAAACTGCCATAAATCCATCTTAAATCTGGAGCTATGAAGCACATAGAGGGATCAAATTTCTTAAGCATGAAAGAATTAATATCTTAGATGTTGTCATATGTAAATGTGTAGTATATGTGTGTGTAATGTTTTCTTTTAATTGAGCCACTTTATTTTTATTATTGTTAAATTTTTTAATTGAGAGGACTTTATTTTTTTAATGTAATCTTATCTAACATAGACTTTTTAGGAATTGCACAACACTCTATTTCACTATGGAACTGGTAAGAGTTTGCTCTTAATATATGACATATGACATTTAGATTTTCACCAATTTCTTATTATCCAATTTTATAGCATTTAATACTTGGTTAAATTTTCATGAGTTTATCATTATCCAATTTTATGAGAGAAGATACATTTTTTTTCCAAGGGAGATGTGTAATTCTTTCCCTTAGCAACATGAAATTGACCCACGACATTTAAAAAAATTATTAACAAAAAAAAATTAACCAAAAAAATGTTTTGATATTGGTCATAAATAAAATATTTCAATATCCACCTTAAATAAAATATTTATATATCAACTTTATATTGATATAAAGTAATTGAAAATAAATAAATAAATATTAGTGATTAGTTTTTTACATTTCAATATATCTATCTCCCTAAACTTTAGATTATTATTATAATTTTTATAAAAAAAATATTAAATTTACATATATGAAATATACGTACATATACGTACTGTAAATATAATATTTACATAACAATATTATTACAATCAAATATTTATATAAATATTTTAATTATAATAAAAATTGTGTTTATAAATATTTTAATTATAATAAAAAATATATTTATATAAATTCATATGTTTAATAACTTTATAGTAGTTTACAATCAAATATTTATATAAATATATTAATTATAAATAAATAAATAAATATTAGTGATTAGTTTTTTACATTTCAATATATCTATCTCCCTAAACTTTAGATTATTATTATAATTTTTATAAAAAAAATATTAGATTTACATATATGAAATATACGTACATATACGTACTGTAAATATAATATTTACATAACAATATTATTACAATCAAATATTTATATAAATATTTTAATTATAATAAAAATTGTGTTTATAAATATTTTAATTATAATAAAAAATATATTTTTATAAATTTATATGTTTAATAACTTTATAGTAGTTTACAATCAAATATTTATATAAATATATTAATTATAATAAAGTTCATATTTTTATAAATTCATATCGGTTTACTTTCTTATATATAGAGAGAAACGTACGAATATCGGTTTACATCCACTTACTTTTTATATCGGTTTACATTCTTATTTATAGAGAGAAACATACGAATATGCTTGTCTTGATCCTGTGGCAAAGGCATACAGTTGGTCTGTGGCGTTGGATGGTGTGTGATATTATTGGTTTGTTGTGAAAGATAGATAGTAGCGGCCAGGCCTGTCATAGTTTGAATTTAAAAGCAATACATTGTACTTGTGTCGTAGAATGATACTAGTTGAATTTGGTCCAAATTTGTGCAGACATCGCCCTATTATAGGCCAACTTCTATATCAAGTGGAAAAGCCAATGATCACATGGTGGGTCTTTAATTTTTCCCAAGAAAGTTGGATTAGTATTGGATTTGATATCGTAATTCAAACTTTGAATCGGAACAAGAAACTCAAATGAATTGATAAAATTTGTACAGATTTTTCACGAGAGTGTAATACAATGTGTGCTGAATAATTTTGATGTATTACAGTTATGGATGTCCCTGCAACAACCACAGTTAAATCTCATGTGTGGCTAGAGAATATGCATTCACATAATGTAATATTCATGTGCTTTATTACCAGCAGTCTCCGTGTAAGATTTGAAGATAGTAATAGTCATGGTCAATATCAGGTGTACGACACTCTTCATGGAGATAGATCTGGCAGAAGAATGTTACATATATTTATGTGGACAAGAGACACAAAATTGCTTCAAGATGAAAGTTACTACGACAAGGTTGTTGTAAATCACTCTACAGATGGCAGAGGGAATGGATTGGGTGGGGAGATGTAGACAAGGGATGGATAGTGATGCTCGCCAGAGAGTCGTAGGTTTTCGAAGCTTACGAACGTGTTATATTCACATTTGCAGAGTAATGCTTTACATTCTCATAGAGACCAACACAAAATGCAAAGTGTATACCATAATATGTTGGAATCTGGATGGCAACTTTGTTCATGTCTTCTTTATTTGAAATTGTCTCGAGTTTGTTTATATTGATGTCTTACTCAAAATACTTATGTATTTCCATTCTCTATTAGATAGATAGATTTATGTAAAGCTCAAATCTGTTAGAATCAAATGAAAAAAGAACTTTACAAAAGTTTTGTTTTTAATATAGTATCATTTTGATTTTTAAATAGTGGAGTTTATGGGTGTTTGATAGATTTTTAAATAGTGAAGTTTATGGCTGTTTGATAGATGTAAAGTTCAAAGCAATTTTGTAAAAGTTTTTTTTTTTTTTTAACATAAATGGTTATTTTTTATTTAAGGATAATAGGTTGGGGTTGAGCCTAATCAACCCCTATTACAATTTCTTTCCCATAAAAAACAGGATGGGCCTTTACCATGGTCTTATATAGCTGGGAGACTTCTTTCTTATGAAATAGGGTACCAAACGGGTATTTCATCGTTCTTTGAGAGCTCTCCTTGGGCTAAAAGGCAACCCATATTTGCCCTTTCATCAGCTTCCTTGTTTAGATTTCGAAGGATGTGGTAGAAGAAGATGGAGGTGAAGTTCTGCATTACTTTACAGAGTCTCTGCAAAGTCTTATTGAGCGTCGGGTTGTTGAAGTAGTCATTTGTATTTAGAATTTTTATCAGGATTTCTGAATCCCCGAAAACTTGAATGTCTTTTTCATTGTTCCCTTAAGCGAGTTGGCAAGCTTTGAGTAGTCTTAGAATTTATTCTATATTATTAGTGCTATGTCCCAGGCCCTAGTTGAAACTGTCTTTGCTTTGACCATTCGGGGAGTAGATTACCCCCCCTGCTCCTAATGTCCTCGGGTTTCCTTTGGAAACTCCATCAAAGAATATCGTAGCTTTGCCCTGGTTCTTCTACCACTTTTGAAAGTCTTGTTCATGGGTATGAAGCCGCCATGGGTCAGAACAAGGTCGAGCGGTGTTCTTTTTGTTACTTACTCTCTTCAAAGGCCCACCAAGCCAACTGATCTCTTCTGGGAGGAGAACGTTATCTATCTTGTGAGGTCGATTCTCCAGAGTTTCCACTAGCAGTGCTTTGGCTTTGGCAGCCATGACTGTGGGTGGCCGCAAACAGTTATTGAAAGTGACTTCATTCCTTGCTAACCACACTTCCTAGCAAATGTATTTTGGTATGGCATACCAAATTCTGGCCCACATGGTTTTTCTCTTCAACGCATGAGGAGAACGCCCTTTCCAAGAGGCGAATAAATTGACAACAGTGAGTTGCGATGGGGTTTGTGCGTTGAGCCCATGCATAGCCTGCGTCCAAACTTCTTGAGTCAATGGGCAGTCAATAAACAGGTGATCCAGCATTTCTTGTGTCTAGCAGCAGAGTGGGCATCTGTGGAGCTGGGTGATGCCTCGTTTTGCTAAGTTGTCTCCTGTCAGAACCCTTCGATGCATGAGCACCCAGCAGAAGAAATTTATCTTTGGGAGACCAAAGGGGTCCCAGACGTGTTGCCACAGTGTGGAAGAGTGGATTTGTGAATGTTGATCTTGGAGAGCTACGAATCCCTGCGTGGAAGTGTATGCCCCGGTCGTCCCCCATCCCCATTTGTCCCTTGAGCGCAGGTGCAGCAGCGCCATTCCTGAGATCGCAGCAAGGAGGGGATTGAGTCGTGGTTGCATCATGTTTGGGGGGTGTGGGATAGCCCAGGTGAGCCAGATCCCATCCGCGTCCCATGATGAAATGTCTGCCAGCTTGTGGATTTCCTATTGAATGAGCCAGGCACGTAGATTAGTGATTTCTGGGGCGATTTTGAGGGGTTGGAGGCCCATGATTTTGTCCTCCCACAACCAAGTTCTTCTCCCATTTCCATGGATTCTATACAGGTGTTCTTTAAAAAACTCCTAGCCCCGACTGTAGAGCTTCCAAAGAGTGGTTCCTTTACAGAATGCTCCTTCATCCATATTGTTCAATGATAGCCCATGCAAATATTTTTTAATGACAACTTGGCTTACAGGATGTCGTTGGTTTGAGAATATTTTCCATAAGATCTTTCCTCCCAATGCCATATTGGCCAATCCAGGATCCCTTACCTGAAGACCACCTTCTGGTAAAGATCTTTTCACAATATCCCATCTCACCAAATGAAATTTTTTTGGTTTCCCTTTCCTCCTTGCCACAGGAAGTTTTGTATCAGCTTTGAGAGTTGCTCGGTGATCATTTTTGGGGCCAAGAGGAATGAAGCCTGGTAAATTGGAAGGGAGCGGAGAACAGATTTTACCAGAATAAGCTTCCCATCTATGGTAAGCCACTGACCGCCCCAAGCAGACATTTTTGCCTTGATTTTGCTGAGTATTTCCAGCCAGTGGGGGGCCTTATTGATTCCCAGTGTTAATGGCAGTCCTAAGTACTTGATTTTATCCCATAAGGAATAGCTCGTGAACCCAAGGGTTTGAGTGATCTGGTGAATGGATTGTTGATCAATTTCCTAGCCATACACTACACTTTTCCTCTTATTGACCAGTGCTCCTGAAACTCTGCAGAAGCTTTGAATAACTTCGTTAAAATCCCTTGAAATTTGAAGGGAAGCACCTCCCAGGAGTAGAGATTCATCAACGAATAAGGCATGGTTGATTGGATCGGTTCCTCTCGTTGGCCTAATGCCTGGAATTGTCCCAGTTAACTTCTCTGGGTCAGCTTTCGACTTAGAGAATCTGCCATCAATATGTACAGGAAGGGGGACAGTGGGCAGCCTTGCCTTATGTGCCTCGTTGCTTTGAAGTAGTTTTCCAGCCTGCCATTTACTAAGGGGGAGATCCATGGCTATCCTATATAAGCTTTAAGCAATCTTATAGAATCAGGGCTGAAGCCAAAGGCGGAAAGAACTTGGAGGAGGAAAGATTGTCTTACCCAATCGAAGGTGTTCGCCATGTCCAACTTGATAAGCATTCCTTGCTCGTGGCGTTGGTGGCTAGAATGAATGGTTTCCTGCATAAGAATCACGTTATCCAGAATGTCCCTACCTTTCACAAACCCTCCTTGTTTGGGGGAGATGATTTTTTGCAGAAGTGGCTTGATTATGTTCGCAAGGAGTTTGGAGAGTATTTTGTAGGAAGTGTTGCATAACGAGATTGGCCTGAAATGATCAAATGTCACCGGGTTCGCTTCTTTTGGGATTAGAGAAAGGAACGTGGAGTTTGTGCTTCCTCCCACTTTGTGTTTTTGGAGGAAGCTTTTGATCATTAGCCTTAATAATGTCCCAGCAAGTTCTATAGAAGTGCATGGTGAACTCGTCGGGTCCTGGAGCTTTGTCTGGCTCCATCTTCCAGATGACATTAGTGATTTCATCTTCAGTGAAGGGCTTCCAGAGGCTTCAGTTATCTTCCTTGTTTACCAATCTTGGAACATGAGTGAGGAAATCTAAAAATTCCTCCTCAGTGTCCACTCCTTCTTTGTACAACTGTTGAAAATGAGAGGTGGAAGCCTCTTTTAATTGGGCTATTCCTTTATGGACAGTCCCATCAAGGGAGGTTATCTTTGCAATGTGATTTCTAGAGAGGCGAGCTCGAATTTGCTTGTGGAAGAAGGTCGAATTTTTGTCACCGGACTCGAGCCAAAGGTTACGAGATTTGAGTCTCAGGGACTCTTCCTCTACTCTGAATGAGCAAAGAGTGGTGAGTTGGGCTTCTTTCTCTTTCTGAATTTTAGAGTAGGTAATGTCTTTATGCTCCAGGTCCAATTGTAGATCTAGTAGCTGATTGGTGGTCTGTTTTCTAAGACTAGTGGGGGAATCTGTCGGCCTTTGTATCCATGCTTTCAAGGTTGTTTTGGTGGCTTTAAGTTTATGTTCCCACACATAGTTGGGAAATCCATTGACAGGAATGGACCAATCTTTTGAGGCTATGTCCATGAATCCTTCCCTATCTGCCCAGAGGGGGCTAAACCAGAAGGGGATGGGTCCCATATTTTCCTCATCTTCAAACAACAGAAGAATGGGTTTATGATCTGAAGTCAGTTTTGGCAAAAAATTTGTGGAAATAATCTTATTTACAAAGAGGAAGGTGCTTTGTAGTAAAAATATGTCCAGACGGGCTGAAATGTGCCCCGTCCCAGCTCTATTGTTAGACCAAGTGTAGAGTCCTTTTTTTGGCTTAAAGTCCAGTAGATCCCATTGTTGAATTAAGTCTTCCATGAAGGGGAGAAATTGGTCCCTGCTAATTATGCCTCCTCTTTTTTCCTTTGTCTCCAAAATTAGGTTGAAGTCTCCAGCTAGAATTATTTTCTTGGGAGAGTAAGCCTCTAGAAAGTTATATAGAGTTTGTTCGCCGTCTTTTTTTTCTGCATAGAGAACTAGAACATAAAGGTTAAAGAGGGAGAAGGTAATCTTACTTGCAAGGTGTCGGAGTTCGGTATAGATCTAGTGTTGTGTGTCAAAGGAGCTTTCAAGGTGGAATTTGTCTTCCTCCCAGAGAGTAGCGAGCCCGCCACAAGTTCCCCTTGCGCTTACTTCTTTTATAGCTTTTGTTTTCCATTTTTCTTTGCTAAGATCGAGAAGGGAATCCCTTTCTATTTTAGTCTCTTGGAGCATTAGGATCTTGGGTGTTTTTGATTTCAGGAGGCTCTTCACAGCTTCTGCTTTTAAGGGGTTCCCCAGGCCTCTGCAGTTCCAAGAGACTAATCACATTATTTACTAGCAAAGGGGGGAGCATTCCCTCCCTTGGGAGGCCTGTTTCTAGTATTTATGCCAATGGACATCTCTATCGTGGGATGGCTTCCTTGCATTTGTTTTATTTCAGCCTCTTCTTCCCTTGCCTCTCTATCGGATTTCCTCCCGACTCTTTTCGATGGCCTCTCAAATGTCTCATCTTCCCAAGGATCCTGAGATCTCCGGAGACTTCTTCCTTGTCATCTCTGCATAGGAAGGAGGGCTAGGGACTCCTCCTAATGATCCAGCTTGTAGAGGGGTTGATTCGTCTGGGATTTTATCTTTTACAATAGGTGTGGGTTGTTGTCCGACCTCTTCAGTTGTTGGAGCTAGGGATGGTTCTTCTGGAGTGTTGAGTATTTCAAAGGGGTTGTTTGTTGTCTCTGCTCTTGGAGGGGCTGAGCTTCCCTCCCCTTGTAACTGAACCAAGGAAGGCATTCCATTCCCCGAGGGTGCATCTTTCATTTTGGATATGTTGTTATGTTTAGCTGGAGCTCCTTTCTGGACTTGAGTCCATTGATCTCCCTTCGAGTTCTCGTCCTCCTCTGCTTTCTTTTTGCAATGCCTAGCAAAGTGCCTGTAGCCATGGCAATGCCGGCATTTAAATGGGAGTTGCTCGTAGTCTATCACTTGAATGTAGGACCAATCAGCCACCGTAAGATTTATTTCTTCGGGGAGGCCATCCTCCAGGTCAACTTCTACACAGATCCTCGCACAGAAGTATTGATCCCTCCTTTTGGCATGATCTATATATTTACCATGTTTATTGCATATGGCTTCTAGAGATTTGGGGTTCCAGCAGTGAAGAGGTAAATGAGGCAGGCGTACCCAAACGGGAACAGCCGAGGGAACATCCTGAGTCGGATCGAAATTTGAGGTCCATTGGTTCAAGTATAGACCCTGGGGGGCCATAAAATATGGGCCATTTCTGAAGATGAGATTCATGTTCTCTACCGAATCAAAGACAAAGACGAAGAAGCCTTTGTCGACTAAGTAGCTTCTAATTCCTTCTTTGACCAGTGATCTCCAATTTCTTTGCACCCATGCGTCAACCGCTTTGGGTGATGGCCAGAGCTCGGTGACCTATCCTATTAGCCCTCGTTCAACAAGATTCAGAGCTGATCTACAGGGTTATGCGGTCGGCAGGGCAACTGTGGGAATGGTTTCCAACTTTTTAATAAACTTCTGTTGTTGTTCACTAGAAGGGCGTTTGTTGCAGGTTGCTACTAGATTCCTAAATGCGATCATCTCAGGGGGAAGAGGAGGGGCGGCCTTGGGGCCCCCTCTTGGGGCCATGGCGATGGTGCAACTCTCAGAGGTGAACTGGAACGTTGGCTCAGACGCAATGCACAGCTCCAAAATACAATCTTGTAAAAGTATTTTTAATATAATATAATATGGCAATATTATCATTTCAATTTTTAAATAGTGGAATTTATGGTTGTTTGATAGATGTAGAGTTTATTTTGTCTTCATTTTTTAAAACACTATAGAAAATTATATACATTTCATACAACATATACTTGACCAACATGCTACCAACAAATGAAGTAAGATATTTATCACTGATCTTTTTGGACTTTGATCTATGAACTTAGGTTGTCACTTTCATTTAATATAGAGAACTATTGAGCAACATACTAACCATCCAATGAAGTAAGATATTTATCATTGATCTTTTTGGACTTTAAACTATGAACTTAGGTTGTCACTTTCATTTAAACTAGAGAACTAATTAGTTTTCATTGATGCTTTATTACCTTATGCACTCAACAAATATAGCAATATATTGGTGAGATAATCATATTCAAATGATCATATAATGTTATGTAGCATTACCATGCTTAAACATATAGAGGATTGTCCACATTTAAAAAAGAAGAAAAAGAAAAAATTATGCATTTACAATTTAAATTTGAAACTATAACTATGAAAATGTAAATTAGGATGTAACTAAAAAATTACCTAATATTGTCTTGTCACATAAATATAGTTATTGGAGAAATAAAAAATTTAAATTAAAAAAGTTTTAACAAATTTAGAAATAAACTAAAATTAGTGGGGGATAAAAATGGATAATAAAATGAAAAAAATGATTTGGTAATTTTTTAAGCCTATGATAGTCTATGTTGTATATTGATGCATTAGTAGGATTATATGTCCATAGCATATTAGCAAGCAATTATTTTAAATTAATAAAATATAAAGTGGTGTGCCAAGTAAAGTGCACATCACAACGTTTATATAATTCCTAAGTATCATGAACTATTATTTTGAAATATGATTTATTGCTTAACTTTTTAGTGATGCCCCTTATATAAATGTGTTTCAATGTGGTTATATGTTTATGGCATTTTGAAAAACAATCTTTTAAAAATTAATTTTTTTGTAAAATTAGAAGCAATACTTTATTTTTATTTTTAAATTTAACTCTCTATGATGTGCCTAGTATTACTATACATTAGTATTTTATATGTTTATGGCACATTATTATTTTTTATTTCAAAATGGTTAACACTAATGCAATATACATTGTATTGTATGCATCGGTAGAATGCACTATAGAGTAGTTTTTTAGGTGCATCGATAAGACAACCTTTGCTAAAATCTATGCTTGTATGTGTTTGTTAAATGAAAAGAATGAAAAGGGTGAGTGCAAGCTAATGATGGTCTCTCATGATGCATTAGTGGCAATGCAAACATGGAAAAACATCAATCTGTTAACTTGGAGGGATTATTCAAGGTACTTTTACAATGAATTTGAATATGGTGTCAGAAGATGAAACATAGGAAATTGAATCAGCTTTCCGAATATATAACTTTTATTCATAGAAATTGTGAATAACTATGTTAAATTTTGTTTTTTCTAATAGTGGTATGTTATTTTTCCAGCAAAATATAAGCTATATGTCTTTGTTCATGCAGTTGTTGCGTACCTTAACGATGGAATTTCCTTCCGAAAAATTGTATAATTGTAGAGAACTCGTTGTTCTAGTGTGGTGTATTTTTTGGAAATTTATAATATTAATTTTATATATTTTTTTAATTATGAAAGTCAATATATCCTTGAAATTACAACGCTTTTTGTTTGTGTGGGCTAAGAGGGTCTTAACATGATCAAAAGAATTTCATTTTTTTTCAAATCGTAGATATCAGTTTTCTCTCGTGCAATATATAACTCATTTTAGAATTGGTTAAGCCGACAAAAAGTTATAGCAGAAATAAGAGGTATGCATTCTAGGATTTTGATATATGAAAAGACAAAAATAGTAAACAATATTAATTTAAAAAACAAGAAACTATATATTTGGAATCTGCATAGCCGACTATGTCTGTAGTTTCTTCAACAACTGAATTGTGTAGCCTATAGAAAAATAACGTCAAAAATAGAGATATAGAGAGATATTCACAAAAATGGATTATTTTATCAATTTGTAGACCGAACCACTAGGTTTGTCATCCCAAATCTAAATCCAATGAAACCAAGTCAACATTCACGTACACTAAAGTTGTCAATACCGACCAAAAATATTTGAATTAAAAAGAGCGTGCACACGTTCTTAATAACGCGCACGCACTCTAGGAATGCACATGTGCTCTAGGAACGCACACGCGTTCCTTATAGCATGCACTCACTCTAGGAACGTGCACACATTCCTAAGAGTGCACGTGCTGTTATATCATATTTCTTATTTTCCATTCCCCCCTCCAAAGGGTGTAGTTCTAGAGATCATAGTTCCACGGGTCATAGTTCTTGGGGTCACAGTTCCAAAGGGCATAGTTCAAGAGGTAACAATTCCATGGGTCACAGTTCCAGATGTCATATTTCCACACTTCATAGTTCCTAGGGGTCACAGTTCCAAATATCATAGCTTGAGAGGGCATAGTTATAGAAGTCACAGTTCCACAGGCCATATTTTTTGGGGTCACAGTTCCAAAGGTCATAGTTTCACAAGTCATAGTTCATGGGGTCATAGTTAGAAAGGTCATTCCACAAGTTGTGGTTTTAGAGTTCAAAGTTTCAAAGGGCATAGTTCCAGATGTCATATTTCCACGGGTCATAGTTCATGGGGTCACAATTCCAAAGGGCATAGTTCTAGAGGTAATAGTTCCATGGGTCATAGTTCTTGGGATCACAATTCCATAGGTAATGGTTCCAAAGGTCATAGTTCATGGGGTCATAGTTCTATAGGTCATAGTTCCTGGGGTCACAGTTCCATAGGTCATAGTTCCACATGTCACAGTTCCATGTGTCATAGTTCTAGAGGTCATAGGAACTCTGGAACTATCACCTGTGGAACTGTGACCCCATGAACTATGACCTATGGAATTGTGACCCCAATAACTATGAAGTGTGGAACTATGACCTTTGGAACTGTGACCCCGGGAATTATGATCCGTGGAACTATTAACTTTGGGACTACGCCCTCTGGAACTGTGATCGCATGAACTATGACTCGTGGAACTATGACCTCTGGAACAACGCCCTTTGGAACTTTGAACTTTGGAACTATGAACCCATGAACTATGACCAATGTATCTATGACCTCTGGAACTACGCCCTTTGAAACTTTGAACTCTAGAACTATGACATGTGGAATGACCTCTAGAACTGTGACCCTAGGAGCTATGACCTATAGAACTATGACCTCTGGAATTATGACCCCAAGAACTATGACCCATGAAATTATGACCTATCGAACTACGCCCTTTGGAACTTTGAACCCTAGAACTATGACCTCTAGAACTACGCCCCCCAGAACTATGACCTTTGGAACTGTTATCCCAAGAACTACAAAGTGTGGAACTATGACCTATGGAACGGTGACCCCATGAACTATGAATCGTGGAACTATTACCTCTGGAACTACGCCCTCTGGAACTATGACCTGTGGAACTATGACATCTGGAACTATTCCCTTTGGAACTTTGAACTCTAGAACTATGACCTATGGAATGACCTCTAGAACTATGACCTCAGGAACTATGACCTGTGGAAATATGACTTCTCGAATTGTGACCCCGAGAACTATGACTAGTGGAACTATGACCTATGGAACTAATCCCTTTGGAAATTTGAACTCTGAAACTATGACTTGTGGAACTATGACCTCTGGAACTATGCCCTCTAGAACTATGCCCTCTAGAACTATTACCTCTAGAACTGTGACCCGAGGAACTATGAAGTGTGGAACTATGACCTGTGGAACTGTGACCCCAGGAACTATGACCCATGGAACTATTACCTCTTGAAATACACTCTATGGAACTATGACCCTAGGAACTATGACCCGTGGAACTATGACCTCTGGAACTACACCCTTTGGAACTTTGACCTCTGGAACTATGACCTGTGGAACTATGACCTCTAGAACTATGCCCTCTATAACTATGACCTTTGGAACTGTGACCCCAGGAACTACAAAGTGTGGAACTATGAACCCTAGAACTATGACCCCAGGAACTATGACACGTGGAACTATACATAGGTGTATTAAAAAAGGCTACCTCTCTCTTATCTTTCATTCAAATTTTGAGCTTCATATATTACATCTAATTGTAAGCTTGCATCTTTTACTTGTAGGACCTGCTTAATTACATATGGTTGGCTTTTCTTCTTTCTCTTACACACATGGGGACATATAACCTGTTGCTTCTTATTTTAAGATTCATTATTCCACTTTATGTGGATTTCTTGTTGCTAGAGATTGTAACATGTTGATAACTTAGTCAGGTCTTGTTTTCACTGAATCATTTTTATTGTTTTTGTGTACATGGGGTGCTTGTAGCTCAAGCAATAGAAGTTTTATTAAGACATTATTGTGTTCAATTACAATATATTTCACTATTCAATTACAAGAAGGAGTAAGGTGACAAGACACTTTAACTTTGTAAGTATAAAAAATCCTAAATGATGATGATGCATTTTTTTTAGGAGTGAACTTTGGACCTCTTAGTCAAATTTGGTGACATTCTTTGTCCATAGATGCAAGCTTATTTGTGCTTCCAGTGTATCCAATCTATGGTGGGGAGAACTCACAAATATATCCCCAAATTAACTCAAAGATGTGTAGAAATTGACCATCAACAACTCAGCTTCTATATATTTATTAAAAAGTATAGGCTAATATGCAAGTAAACGAAATTAATGGAATACAAACATTGTTGGTGGATGCCAGTTTCTATAAAGTTTAGGGTCCGGTCTAATATTTAATATGGAAGGTTACCTTGCATCCTTAAATTGATACTTTTCCAACATAATTGCTAATTGATCAAGTAT
>JASDQU010738227.1:322369-334706 GCA_032191745.1 Picea mariana | reverse complement strand
TGTTGTGCGTCTTGTCTTCTTGTTGTGACCATCGTGGTTGTGTCTTGTTAGTCGTTGGGTGGTGACATCGAGTCATGTGTGTCGGTTTCCTTTCTACACGCGCGCACACACTTTTAAAAAAAAAATATTCACCTGTTGTCAGAGTTGTTGTCGTAAAGGGGGTCGTTACAGGACCTGAAAAACTGTAGAAAAACTGCCAAGATGGAAACTGTGATTTGAGCTAGTGGAATAGGTGGGAAGCCACTAATGTCCATCTAGATTATTCATCCCCCATTAGGAGGAAATGGTCTACATTACTTCAAGTTCCTCCATCAAATGGGGAAAATTCTATTGAATCTCACTCCTGGTGAGCCACTTTCCCTAATGAAGAAACTTCCCCTTAGACAGGAATGCAGATGATCCTTCATCGTTCCAAACCTCCTAAACCTAACCTAACTAAAGAATAATTTGACTATATTCATCTCCTTAATGACAACCCGCACATCATTGTCCTTAAAGATGATAAAAGAAATGCTACCGTGATTATGAATCTAAATTGCTTAACCTTATTTATTGCTTTGGTGAGCCACTTGTCTTCATTTCACTTATTTATGAATGCCCACTTTGTACCAATCACATTTTTATATTTGGGTCTTGGGACAAGTTCCCATGTCCGATTTTTCGCAATTTGATTCAACTCTTCTTCCATAAAATTTATCCAATGTTGATCATTAATGGCTTCGAAAAAGCATTTTGGCTCTATTTTGGATAGAAAATAAAGATTCGTCTCTTTAGAACTACTTGGGAGTTTTCTCCTAGTCTGAGTCCCAACATGTTTATCACCAAGAAATAATTTTTCTAGATGATTTTTATACACAAACCTTGATGGTGTTTGTGTATCTTGGCRTTCTGTTTCTTCTTCTTCTTCATTTTTTTTTTCTTCTTCATATTCTTCTTCGTTCTCTTTGTTGTAATCCATTTCTTCTTCTTCTTCTAGTTGGTTCCTGTGTGGTCTTTCTTCATCTACTCTGACATTTATGCTCTCAACAATCTTCTACAATCTTTCATTGTAACATCTATAGGMTTTGCTTCTTTAGGAATAACCAAGAAAGATTCCTTCATCTATTCTTGAATCAAATTTTCCTACATTCTCATCATCTCRTTTAATGTAACACTTTCTTCCAATTTTTATAAAGTGTTTGATAGATGTTGGTCRACCTTTCCATAATTCGTAGGGTGTCTTGTCACTGTTGACTCTGATTTTCCCTCTGATTTTCCCTTTCCAAAAATTTCTAATACTACTCCATTTAACATTGTTCTAGAAATCTCTTATACATGTTTGTTTTTCCTTTAATCTACTCCATTTTGTTTAGGAGTTATTGTATATGCATACTCTCTTCTTATTCTATGTGTTTCATAGAATTCTTCAAACTCATTGGATATTAACTCACCTCCATTTTCTGACCTTAAACATTTGATTTCCATATCTGTCTCATTCTTAACTAATGATTTGAATGCTTTAAACTTTTCAAATGCTTCAGATTTGTTTTTGAGATATGTAACCCAAGTCATTCTTGTATAATCAATGAGTAACATAAAGTAGATTTCTCCTTTCAAGATTTTTGTTCTTGTTGGTCCACAGAGATATGTATGAACAATTTCCAATGGCTTCGATGTTGCATATTCCTTTGTCTTGAAGTTCACCCTTGATTGTTTTCCATGTTGGCATTGCCTACAGACTGCGTTTGAAGGTTTTTTTTTATCTTTGGAATATCTCTTACTGCATGATTGATATTATTTTTTACCAATTTGTCAAAGTTCATATGGCCCATTCTTTTATGCCACAACCAAATTTCATCTATTTGTCCCATAAATCATTTTTCTCCATTGGTTTCATAAAGAATATATACATTGTTTGGAGTTCTGATAGATTTTGTAACTAGCTTGTCTGAATTTACTTTTTTGATCTCACATTCTCAGGAGTTAAAAGTAATATTATGTCCTTGATCACACATCTGCTTTACATTGAGAAGATTGTATTTCAAGTTTTCAACGCACAATACCATTTGAACCTTAGCTCTTCCATTGTCAAGACTAAGAGTGCATTTTCCAACTATCTTTGAATTACCATTGTGTCCAAAGGTGACACTTCCTTCATTCTTCTTCAGGGTGATAAAAAAATTTCTATCTCTTCTCATGTGACTATAGCATCCGGTGTCAATGACCCACTTGTCCTTATTCTTTTGTTCTTGAAGTGCATCTTGAACAAACATGGATTTTTCTTTCTTTTGTTCCCTTTTCTCCTGATTTCTTTTCATGATTGTCGATACTTCCTCTTTCTGATATTTTCTGAAATCACTTCTGCAAAATTTTTCTATGTGCCCAAAATTATCGCAGTTATAATAGATGATGTTATAGTTCAACAAAATGGAAAATGAATTGTAATTACTCCTTGAGAATCCATGGTTATATCTGTTGTTGTTCCTCGTATAATTGCCTCTTACATTTTTTCTACAATCTATTGATTTATGATCGAAACCATTACAAGAGTAACAATAGCCAAAGAAATAGTTTTGGTACCTCACTGTGTCATTCCATATTTATGGGAGAGTCTTGATGATTCTATCCTTCTGTGAAACATATTGATCTTCCTTCCTATTGTATTCATCCTTGATAGAATTCTTGATTATATTAGCATAAATCGTGGTCCTTTCTTCACTTGATTGTTTTGAAGAGGTTAAGGTTTATTCATTAGTAACTTTCTTCTTTTCATTGTACCCAAGGCCAGTCCTGTCAAATTGTGATCTTTCACAATTTAGGATTGTATTCAAGTTTGTAGAGATATTTTCAAATTTCAAGTTGGTGTGTGATATTTCCAACTCCTTTCGTAGATGAACTACTTCAAATTCTAGGCCGTTGCATATATCTTCTTTTTCTTTTAGCTGGGATTTTAAGAATCATTCAATTTCCTTTCCCTCTTATACTTGAACATTTAGGATAATCATTGTCTTCTCTATTTCTTCAAGATCATGTTCCTCCTCTTTATTTTTGCAATTTCTTTTTCTTCTTTCTATTATTTTCTTTAAGTCTGTCTATTTCTTATAAGGCACTAAAGAGTTCTTCTTTAGGGTTTACTTCTGCATCAACTTCAAGATTGTCTTTTTCTATTAAATATGTGTCTCCATTTTCTAGGAAATTTGTATTTATTTCTAGACCCATAAAGATAATTTCTTCTGTGTCACTGTCACTGTTATCTGAAGAGATGTTTTCTTCATTGGTATATAGATTCTTCCTTTTCATGGAGAACTTTCTTTTATTTTCAATCTTTCCCTTCTTGTATCTTTTGAGGCTGGAATATTCTTCATTATTTTTATTGTAATGACATTTATCATCAAAGTGTATTATTTTTCCACATTTAAAACATATAAAGGGAATATTACCTTTGTGTTTTCGTAGTCCTATTTTGAGATTCTTGTTGGCTTCTTCCTCATCTAATTCATTGTCGGAGTCATCACTCATCTTCTATTCTTCAATATTCGTTGCTTTTGATGGCTTGAATTTTTCATTCTTCTTTGTTTGTTTATCCTATTATATCCTCATTTCATATGCAGTGAGGATTCTGTAAAACTCATCCATTTCCAATGTGTTTAGGTCCTTTGATTATTCAATGGAAGATATCTTAGGATTAAATCTTGAGGGAATTTTTCAAAGAATTTTTTTCACAATGATGGTTTCAACAATATCTTCACCCAATCATTTGATAGTGTTGACTGTATCATCAACACGAAGAAAATACGCTGCAGTATTCTCCTCGTCGGTGATTTTGAGAGTCTCAAATTGTCCTCTATGGATTTGTAACTTTGCCTTCTTGACCTTTTCATCTCCTTCATAAATTTTATGTAATTTGTCCCATATATCTTTTGTTGAGGCACAATGCATGACTTTGGAAAAAGTTGATCTTTCTAGACCACACAAAATTGCATTCTTAGATTTAGAGTTGTTTTCACTTATTCTTATAGCAGTTTGGAGTAGGTGGGACTGTTGGAGCCGTGTAACCATTTTCAACTGCACTCCATACTTCAAATCCTAGAGACATCAGATAGGTTTTCATTCTTATGCTCCATTATGCATAATTTAATCCATCAAAGAATGGAGCTTTGTTTGGAGAAAAACTTTCCTTATCCATGTGTGCTGCAGGGATTCACCTTCTAGTGGTTAGAATGGTTCTGAATGAACCTGATTTGATAACAATTGTTGGCACACTTACTTATATTGAGATGGGGGGTGAATCAATATAAGACTATTATTACTCTTCTTACAATATTTATCAATTTTTATTTCATTAGTCATAAAAAATTAATGATAAATGCACATTCAAACATATAATCTATAGTACACAGAGATTTAACATGGAAACCCAAATGGGAGAAAGCCACAAAAAAATTATTTATAATATCTTGTAGGAACCAACCTAATTTTACAATGCTTCCACACACCAACCTGCAGGAGACACCAATCTCCTCTCCTAAGAACCAACTTAGAAATGATGTTTACAGGCACCAAACTATAGGAGACACCAATCCCCTTGATTGAGAACCAACTCCGTTCTCCCTGTAGGAACCAACCTACAACGGTTATATTCATAGAAAACAACCTACATGAGACACCAATCCCCTTAGTTAAGCACCAAATCAACCTTTTCTGTAAATACCAATTTACTAAAACATCAATCTCCTCAATTCATTGACAATATCAAATATCTCTTTCCTTCAAGATTTCATCTACACAATCTACTCCTCTTTCTCTTCTGTCACAGTTCTCGATCTACATAGTTCCAAAAATTCCTTTGTCCTTCCACCCCCCAACCACCCTTAGATGATATCATTATCATCCTTTCATTCTACAAGTATCCTCGAACCTCCAAGACTTAGCGCTTCTCTTCCATGATCCTTACTTCTGTCTTCACTCTTACATCTTTTCTTTCACACACACTTCAAAATTATTTGGGATTATTTATTTATACAACTCATGCACTCAATTATTTGTCCACATATTCACATAATATTTTTTATGGGGTCGGCTCTAATTCCTTGTCTTCCTTCAAATCGGGCTATCACAAACTAGTCTCAATCTCCTTCCACTACATATGATCTATTATTGTTCTCCCATCGCTCAAGAGTTGTCAGATCTTCCCTCAGATGAATCCTCATCATTAGATTTGATCTCCTTCAAAGAGAGACCACCGGACTTCCAGGCTCCAAAGACCTCAATATTTAACTATACTCCTTCAACACTCATCCACCGTCGGATCTGAATCTCCATTCAATTTCCACCATCAATCTACATGATGCAACCACAACGCACATAAGCCATTGGATTTCCTTCTCAATTAAATCTCAGTCATTGATTTCATTCACCATCCACGAAGTGCGCCATGCAACTATAATGCATGACATACGTACGATCTTCTCTTGATTAGATCTCTTATGTCAATCTATTCTTCTTTAGCATATCGAGATCACTTGGTCTTCAACATATGGTCACCTTCTGATTGGGTCTTCGATTGATCTTGATCATTGATCTTTCTTGATGGATTCACCATGAGTCTAGGGAATAAATCTTATTCATTTTAAACTTTCGTGACCTCCATATTACACCCTCAAGATCCGTCGTACTCACTTTGCACCTACACTTAGAATCTTTTCAACCATTTCTCCTCGGATCTACAAGACATTATGAGTCATTGGATATATCATTCTCTAAGTCATCTAATATATGACAAGTGGCCACTCTTGGTCCATCGGATCTCTCACCTTCTGGATCATCTAATATTTTTTTCATACTTAGTCGATTTTCAAACTTTCACTGCAGGTCCATGGCATCTCCATTCTTCTCTTATTCATGACCTTGTCCATCTGACTGATCCACCATACTTAGTAATTTTTCTATATCTCCTTGTTACTTAGTCATTCTTGATTCTTATCCATTTTCATACTCCTATCGTGAGTCTTCTATACTTAGTCAAATTTTGACCTCTCATCGTTGGTTCATGTGTCTACAATATTTTCTCGATTCTTGTGACCTCATCCATCTGACCAATCCAATATTCATACTTAGACAATTTTATTAGATTTCATCGTGCTTTGTGATATCTTTGTCCACCTAGCTCATTCTTGTCACTTAGTCAATTTTTCGAATCTCACTATACTCCACGAGACATCTCCATACTTAGTCATTTTGAAGACATCTCCATCCGATTGATTCTTGGTACTTATTMTTTTCTTCACTGTGTCCTAATATGTCTTTGCTAAATTTCCAAGAWCTCACTATGGTTCTGCAAGTTCGTGCTTATTCTTCACTTACTTTTGATTCTCCATCATTTTCAGTAACTCCACAATATCTCAATACTTAGTCATTTTTCAATAGATTTGTGTTCATGTTGCAGATGAAKTGATTTCCACGTAGACGTACTCTTTATGTACACTAGAGGATGTGTCACTAGTACGTGTCTTGACATGAGGCACTATAAAYGACATCATTGATGTGGACTTCCTCTAATGTGGCATTCATCTGACTGGACACATGGCACTGATGAGGTTTCTATCATGGTGCTGATGTGACTGAGCTAGCCCACCCAGTATTGGATTCCAATATTTGATCTTAACCATTGATATCTGGAGATGAATGACCAATGTTTATCTTGTTTTGGGTCTACAATTATCTACACCAAAAGTTAACACATTTTGCATGGTTCCATAAGTTTTTGTTCTCATTTAATCAAAGTGATAACATCTTTTCATTATAAATCTGTTGAACATGATTTTCCCAATGAATATGGGATATATCATTGTAGCCACACATGCCTATGCATATTCTATGCTCTCACACTCTAGTTTTTCTACCTTCTCAAGCTCATCCCTCAATTATTATTTAACAAGGTTGTCTTTGTTCAACTTCCAATTTTTCTATATTTGTGTAGCCCTAGTTCTGTTGGATTAATTGTTCGAAATCACCATTTCCTTATGGAATTTTATCAATGCACAAAACATTCTTTTCTGCCTATGTCTAGTCTAGTTCATACTATTGGTTCTAGTTTGATCCTTGGACATGTCAAATCTTGTTCCTAGATTTCTTCAGGGTCGTTTCGTTCCTCTTGCCTTCATTTACATATAGCCTCACATGATACTCAACTTTCTCTTTTTGATTTGATTTGCAGTATGGACACTTCTTGATCTCCTCTTTAGATGTAGTGGTTTGGATGCTTGCTCGATCTTCTCTCCTCCCTATCATTGACAATAGTTAGTCTCCCCATGCATGTGATATCAATGACTATCAAAGAAATCCTTTGACATAAATGAAAACAAATGTATGATAGGCAGAAGAAAATTCAAATTCATTATTGTATAATTGTGGCCACCCTGACGTCTCATGCCCACAGGATTTAAGAACTATGGTTAGCGCCACAATCGGGGGTCAACTAAGGTAATCTCTGACATGATCGATGTTTCCCTTCTTATACTTGATGTTCAAGTGGAATTTTTATAGGTACGTGGAAAACTTATGATGGTGTTCATTATGTAACTTTCCTTGTGTCTACATGAATTGTAGAGGCTTGTGATTAGTGTGGATGATCGTTTGCTTCCCCATAATTTAATGCTTCCACTTTTGACATGCCTACACAATGGATTACATCTCTTTGTCGTAGGTGGGGTATCCACAAAAAAAATCATATAGTGTTTTATTATGATAGGATACTAGATTCCCATGATAAGGACTACACTAATAGCATAATCTGAAGCATTTGTTTCAATGTCAATGGTTATTGCAGGTTTGGTAGAATAAGGATTGGTCTCAATTTGAAATTCTTGAATGCTTTTTGTTGGGACGTGGCCCACACAAACTTGTCCTTAGCTCCACCCTTGGTCACCTGGTGATCCAAAAAGGATCCACATAAGGCTAAGAGAAACTTAGAACGCACAGAGGCAACTCAGGATGCTTAGAATGGCTTCAACAGACATAGAAAGGGAAAAAAATCAAAATTCTCAAAACTCAATTAAAATGGCATGGTCTCAAAGCGCGCGTCACAAGATTTCTAACAGTGCAAACAATTCATCAAAGAGATCTCATATGAAAAATATATAAGAGGTCAAATTTCAGGTCAAACTTGGTCAAAAAGTCAAAAAGGTCAAGGTGACACATGTCACCATTGCAAGGGTGACACGTGGCACATCCGTACAGGGAGATGTGGTCCAATGTTATAGGGATACATGGCAGGTTCTTCTAGGTCCACATGGTAGATTAAGTGTTCCATTCTCCAGTGGACACGTGGCATAGGAAAACCAATGAGAGGTTGCCATGTGGCAACCCCCCATTGGCCTCTTACGATATAGTTCATTAAAAAAATATTGGAGCCAACAAGAGTCAAACCTGTAACCTCCTTAGCCCAAAGACCTAACAACTCCATGCTAACCAACCTTCGACTCTATGGTTCTTGTTTATAACATGGTGAAAATATCATTTGAGTTTAGTATTGTTCTATATGCGCGGAAGAAAAGTGATAGGACTTCGGCCCAACCCTTGATTATATGTTAAACCACATGACCCCATTCCAAAATCCCGCCACATATGGCATATTCCGCCAAACCTTAGTTGTCTGCCATTCTAGCAAACTACTTGCCATATTTAGCAGGGCACACCACATATGGTTGCTATTATATGCCAAAAATTGGAGTCCATGGGATTCGATCCTAGGACCTCCTCCAACCAATGCCCTAACTTAGCCTCCACTAACCACTCCGCCAACTACCTATTTATTGCCAATGTTCTCGGCCAATGTTCACAACAGAGGGGGAGATCAGACCAAGGCGTGGTTGTACGGTAGAAAGGCACATTTTTCGATATTGGGTACATATTTCAAGACAGTCCATTCATTTATTGCAGGAGTAGTGGCACAAAAACTAAGGCAGGGGTGTCTCTTGGACCTAAAAGTGTCAGACTTGGATCGATGTGTGGATATAGTCATTTTTAGGTAATTCGACACCACGAATGCAGTGGTGATGTTAGTTTTATGATCTGAGCAAAGATTATGTAGCTTAACTCCATAATGAGGTATGTTGGGTATGTGTTATATTCTTTGCATGTGTGTGTGTGGGTGTGTCAGATATGACAACTGCGTTTGACAATCCCTCATACTAGTTCCCTATTTGTGCCGTGTGCACTGGGCGATTTCCTATGGGGGTCCCAGGGGGAAGAAGGTATGCCCCCCCTTGTTTATGTGCAGTGTTCGGGGCAACGCCCCGAAATGTTGTTTTGGGTGGTTTTTGCTATTTTTAGTGGTTTACTAAAAATAATCCCGGTTTTAGGGATTAGGGTTTTGGTATCTACGGAATACCTAAAAACATTGTATATATTGTATATTGAATGGTGAAATTCGATATAATGAATATAAGAAAGGTTTTCCTTGTTGAGGCTTTTTGATATAATATCTCTGTGTACTATGTGAATGAGCCATTGATTAAATTTTGTTTTTATTAAGAATCTATATGCATTGCTTTACTTCACAGGTTTAAAACTTATATGTGGTATCAGAGCTTGTTTTTGGCTTCAGAGGGACACCTTTATTGTTGAGGGTTTGGCTCGGTCTTGATAGATCAATTTTATCTTGGGCCTGTGATAAACCTGGGTTTAGTGGGAGATTTTGCAGTGGTGATTTGAGTGCAGAAAGAGGAATGGAAATCTCTTCTAGAATCAAGATAGAGAAGTTAAACGGTAAAAACTTTGAGCTATGGAAGCTAAAGATGGAGGATCTTCTTGTAGACAAAGAACAATGGATCGTTGTGGATCCTGGTACATAGCCTACGAGTACACCGTCTACTAGCACATAGGCTACTGGTACAAAACCTACCAGTACACAAACTACCAGTACACCACCTACTGCTATGTCGAAGGAAGATTGGGAGAAGTTGGACATAAGAGCAAGGAGTACTATTCGACTCTACCTGGAAGATTCGGTGTTGTTGAATATCTCAGAAGAATCTGCAGCCAATGAACTATGGGGTAAGTTGGGGAATTTGTATCAATCAAAGTCCCTGGTAAAAAGTTTGTTTCTTCGAAAGAAGTTGTATCATCTTACGATGGAAGATGGAGATTCTGTGACAGAGCATATAAATGCCTTTAATACTCTGGTAAGTCAACTTGGCTCTGTTAATATTACAATTGCAGAAAAAGATAAGTGTATTACTTTGTTATGTTCTTTGCCAGACTCTTGGGATAATCTGGTTGTAGCAATAGGTAGTACCACTCAATCTACATTGAAGTATGAGGATGTAGTTGCATCCTTGTTATATAAAGAGATGAGGCAAAAAAGCATGGATGGAAACAACACAGATGCTTTATTTGTAAGAGGGTGTACCCAAGACAGGAACCCCGCTAAGCCTTCGGGGTGGAGATCTAAATCTACAGGTAGATATAAGTCTCCAGGAAAATATTTGAGGAAATGTTGGAAGTGTGGTAAAACAGGGCATTATAAGAAAGATTGCAAGTCTAAGAAGGTTTAAAAACCAAAGGGATCTGATAGTACCTCTTCCACAGAGGTGAAAACCTCCACTGAAGAAGGAGGTGATGTTTACCTACCATCTACAAGTACACTTGCAGACCACAATGTATGGTTGATCGACTCAAGTGCATCATACCATATGACTCCTCACAGGAAATGGTTCTCTGAATATGAAAAATATGATGGTGGTGATGTATTCCTAGGAGATGACTCGACAACAAAAATCTTGGGACGTGGAAGGGTGAAGTTGCTGCTAAAAGATGGAAGGATTAGAACACTCCCCGGGGTTCCGCACATTCCAAAACTTGCCAAGAGCCTAATATATGTAAGCAAGTTGGATGATGTAGGAGTGGATACTGTATTTGGAAAGAACACTTGCAATATGGTACGAGGGGTAATGGTGTTCATGAGGGGAGTTCAGTGTGGAACTCTATACAAGTTGTTGGGAAGCACTTATACTAATGGGTGTAACAGTTCTGTTGTCCTTGAGCAGACAAATAAAGAAGACAAGACCAATATCGTCCCTGAAAAGAAGACCATTTTGTGGCATCAAATACTGGGGCATATTGGAGAAAAGGGCCTTTGAACACTACACGGTAAAGGCATGGTTGAAGGTATGTCAAATTGCACCTTGAATTTTGATTTCTGTGAAAATTGCATATATGGTAAACAAAACTAAGTAAGATTCTCATCTGGTGCTACAAGAGCAAAGGGGATTTTAGAGTTGATACACAGTGATGTGTTTGGACCTGTTCCTGTTCCATCCCTAGGTAAATTTATGTATTATGTTTCATTAATAGATGATTTTTCAAAGAACAAATGAATTTATTTTCTTAGAAAGAAATCTGAGGTATTTGATAAATTTAAAGAGTTTAAGGATCTGGTAGAAAATCAGACAGAGAAGAAAATAAAGGTATTGAGAACATATAATGGTTTCGAATTCTGTGGAAATGAATTCAAAGAATTCTGTAAGAAGTGTGGTATAGCAAGGCAGAAGACTATTCCACACACTCCTCAGCAGAATGGAATTGCAAAAAGGATGAACATGACACTGATGGAAAAAGCAAGGAGCATCCTCAGCGGTGTTAGGTTAGGACAAGAATTATGGGCAGAGATAGTGGGTACATCATGTTACCTGGTCAATCGATCACCTTCATCAACGTTGGATGATAAAACTCCACATGAGGTATGGTCTAGAAAGAAACCCTCTCTTCAACATCTTAGAGTTTTTCGTTGTGATTCTTATGTACATGGTCCAAAGGAAAGTAGAAGTAAGCTGGATAAAAAGGGTGAAAAGTGTATCTTTATTGGTTATAAAGATGGTGTGAAAGGTTATAAGATTTGGAACCCAGAAACCAAGAAAAATGTTTACAGTCAAGATGCTTTTTTCAGAGAGGTAAAAGAAGATGTGTCCAAACAGGAATTCCTACCAACGTAAGACGAACCTGAAAAAATAGAGCTTTATTTGGATGATGCAAAATCTGAATCATCTGAAGAAGAGGAAGTAGAAGAAGAAGAAGAAGAACCTCATACCCCAGTATTGAGGAGATCATTGAGAGATAGAAGGAAACCAGAAAGGTATAGTCCACCTGATTTTCATTCCAATTTTGCTTTATCTATCACTGATAATGATCCCAGAACTGTCAGGGAAGCAGTGAATTCATAGGATAGTAAACTATGGAAGAAGGCCATGGTTGAAGAAATGGATGCCTTGGATAAGAATGAGGCATGGGATATATTTGAGCTGCCAGCTGGAAGAAAATCTGTTGGTAGAAAATGGTTATTTAAGAAGAAGTTTAATGC
>JASDQU010738227.1:309067-321557 GCA_032191745.1 Picea mariana | reverse complement strand
TGAATATCGGTTTGCAGTAGATATTGTACAAGGTTAGAATTTACATCCTCCAAATTTGACATGAAGGATCTCGGTGCTGCTAACTTCATTCTGGGAATGGAGATTAAAAGAGATTGTGCAAACAGGAAACTCTGGTTGAATAAGAGAAAATATGTTGAGATGATATTGCAAAGGTTTAATATGCATGGAAGTAAACCAGTCAAGGTTCCTATTCCTATAGGTGTAAAGTTATCTAAAGATTAGTGTCCCAAGATACAAGAAGAAGAAGAGGACATGTCCCATGTTCCGTATGCCAGTGCAGTTGGAAATTTGATGTATGCAATGGTATGTACTAGACCAGACATTGCACATGTAGTGGGAGTTTTGAGCAAGTATATTTCAAAACCAGGGAAGGAGCATTGGACAACAGTAAAGAGGGTCTTTAGGTATCTTCATGGCACTACAAGTTATGGATTGTGCTACCAAGGAAGACCAGGATTGGACAGAGTGTTGGACATACATGGCTTTGTTGATGCAGACCAGGCTAGAGATCTAGATCATAGAAGATCTACAAGTGGGTATGTGTTCAACCTATTTGGAGGAGAAATCAGTTGGATGAACAAAAGACAGACTATAGTGGCACTCTCAACTACAAAAGCTTAATACATGGCAGCCACTCATGCAAGCAAAGAAGCAATATGGTTACAAAGATTGTGTTTAGGTATTGGGTTGGTACAACAAGAAGTGAGATTAGATTGTGACAGTCAGAGTGCAATATTCTTGGCAAAGAACCCAACTTACCATTCGAAGACAAATCATATTGATGTACAGTATCACTTTGTGAGAGACATGGTTGAGGAAAAGAAGGTGTTGCTGGAAAAGGTTGACACTTTGAAGAATGTTGCAGATTCATTGACAAAGTCTGTGAGCACAGAAAAGTTCTCCTGGTGTAGAGTAACAATGGGAATTGATGTCGTAGATTGTTGACTATATAATCACCTGGACCCCTGTATGCAAAGAAAACAACAAGTGAGAGAATGTTGGGTATGTGTTATATTCTTTGCATGTGTGTGTGTGGGTGCATCATATATGACAACTGCATCTGACGATCCCTCGTACTAGTTCCCTGTATGTGTCGTGTGCACCGGGCGATTTCCTAGGGGGGTCCCAGGGGGGGGTAAGTATGCCCCCCCTTGGTTACGTGCATGGTTCAGGGTAGCACCCCGAAACTTTGTTTTGGGTGGTTTTTGCTATTTTTAACGGATTTTGCTATTTTTAGAAGTTTACTAAAAATAATCCTGGTTTTAGGGATTAGGGTTTTGGTATCTACGGAATACCTAAAAACATTGTATATATTGTATAGTGAATGGTGAAATTCGATATAATGAATATAAGAAAGGTTTTCCCGGTTGAGGGTTTTCGGTATAATATCTCTGTGTACTATGTGAATGAGCCATTGATTAAATTATGTTTTGCTTAAAAATCTATATGCATTGCTTTACTTCATAGGTTTAAAACTTCTAAGGTATACTTATGTATTTTACCCAATTATTTTGTGGAGTTAATAAAAATACCTACCCAGTTGAGAGCAGGACCCAGAGATGTAGTCCACCAGGGACTAAATCTATTATCAAGTTCTTTGTGTTCATATTGCATGGTTATGTCTCTTTAATTTTGAGTTTTTCCTTATTTATAGTGTACTTTAGTTTATGCTCATTTAGTACGATTCTTTAATAAGTCACCTGATGAAAAGATCCCGGATCATGTTGGTATCAGAGCAGTCATCTTTGACTTGAATTGTTGAGTATGGATTCTTACTAGGGGCAAGAATAATCAGGGTGAATGAACTCTTAAGACTTTCGATCTTGAAGTTGGTCTTGCATATCTAAGGAAGAAGATGGCAGAAGAGGACAAGCATGATGAACAGGAGAAAAACATTCACATGGTCTTTTATCGCATGTCAGATATGGTTGAGAAAATGTATGGAGATTATGAGAAGAGGATGAAGAAGAAAGGGAAGAAAAAGGAAGCACCACTAGATGATGATGCTTCGGTAAACCAACGGGTTGGAGGAGATCCTCTTGAGCCTCCATCTTCGCCTTCAAGTTCTAGTTGTTCTTCCTCTGAGCATTCTCATCACTCTCAAAATTCTAACCATAAAGCCTCTTTTAAGAAACCATTATTAAAGATTGATGTAAATTTTTCTTTACCTATGTTTAATGGAAATGCTAATCCTGAAAAGCTAGATAATTGGATCCGACGGGTTGAAGTATATTGTCATGTTCATCAAATTGATGAAGAGGAAGTTAAAGTGCAATTGGATTCTCTTCGGTTGGAAGGCACCGCTCTCATATGGTGGGAGAGAAAGCTACATGACAGGTGTAAGTATGGTAAACTTCTTTCCTCATGGTCGGAGTTTAAATCATAGATAAGGAAGCAGTTCTATCCATTAGGGTATTTACATAAAGAAATGATGGAATGGAAAACTTTGAGGCAGAGTAAAGGTCAGACTGTACAAAGTTTCATAGAAGAATTTAGGAATAAATATCTAGCATTGAACATTCCTTTGGATTCTTATGAAACTTTAATGAAGTATATTGGTGCACTTCATAGTTATATTCGTCATAATTTTCTCTTGTTTAACCCCACTAGTCTTGATGAAGTTTGTGTGCAAGCCACTCACCTTGAGAACAAGGGGAAACATGTTCAAGAAGATCCCATGAAGAAACCTTCCAATTTACCACAAAAGACTTTCAATAAGTTCAAAAGGAAGGACAAGAAGACTGCTACAGTAATGAGAGGAGGAAAACCAACTTGCACTCATTGGAAGAAGAGCGGTCACAATGAAGAACATAGTTGGAAGCTGCATCTAGAAAAGAAACTGAAATAGTTCAGTGGGAAGGGGAAGACAAAGACCATTGCTACAATGCATCAAGACCTTGGTTCTGATTCAGGAGATGAAGGAAAGATCACAGTGGTTGGAGTACAAGGTAAAGATTATCTTCATTCTAGTTCAAGTTCCAATGATGAATCTCATATTGATGAACAAAAGATGAATGAGTTATTTCATATACGAGTTGTATCTAAACATACTAATATAGATACATTATTCGATCTGGGTTCCCAAGTAAACTTAATATCTAAATCACTTGTCAAGAAGATGTGTCTTGAAATGAAACCACATCCAAAGCCTTATCCTCTTGGTTGGGTATGTGATAAAGAAAAACTTATTGTCACCAAACAATGTAGGATTAGATTTGCTATTKCTTCAAAATTAATTGATGAAGTGGATTTGGATGTTGTACTTCTTGATATATGTGGCATAGTGTTGGGAAGTCCTTATCTTTATGATAGAAAAKCAGTCTTCTTTCATCATGAGAACAAATACCACCTTACTAAAGGGGGTGTGGAATATATTGTTAGAGCTCACAACATGAGGGTAAATATGACACTTGTTAGTGCAGGGAAAATGAAAAGACTCATAACTACTAATAAGAAATATGTACTTATGGTTGTAAGAGAGAAAGATGTCRTGACATTCAACACTTTCCAAGGATGTGATCCAATTCATAAAAAGRAATTAATTGATATTGTTTCTAGGTATGATGATATTTTTCAAGMACCAGATGGATTACCTCCTAAGAGGGAAATCCAACATGAGATACATCTTCAATAGGATTCTCCTCTTCCTAATGTTGGCATGTACAAGATGTCAGTTGTGGGGATGAAAGAGATAAAGAAGMAGGTACAGGACTTATTAGATCAAGGGGTCATTAGGCCCAGTTCATCTCCTTGTGGTTCTCCAATCGTGATGGTGCCAAAGAAAGATGGCACATGGAGAATGTGTTTCGATTATCAGGCCTTAAAAAAATCACAGTGAAAAATCGATACCCTCTTCCTCGTATAGATGATTTACTTGATCAATTGAAGAATGTTGTTTATTTCACTAAGTTGGACTTGCGAAATGGATATCATCAAATCAGGGTCGCATAACAAGATGCATGGAAAATTGCGTTTAAAACCAAACATGGAATGTTTGAGTGGTTAGTTATGTTGTTTTGGCTTTGTAATGCTTTGACAACTTTCATGTGTGTGATGAATGATGTATTCAGGTCTTTCCTGTATGACTTTGTGATTGTATATTTATACGACATTCTTGTTTTTAGTGGGACTTGGGATGAACATGTAAGGCATGTAAAGCAAGTATTGGATACGTTGCAAAGGGAAAATATGTATGTGAAAATCTCTAAATGTGGATTTGGCAAGACTGCACTTGTATACTTAGGTCATATTGTAGGAGGAGGACAATTGAATATTGATCCTTCCAAAATTGAAGTAATTGTAAAATGGCCCGAGCCGAAAAGTGTAACTTGTTAGCGATAAAAAACACACTGGTATTTTTAGAGTGTTTTCTTCATACACTCATTTTTATTTTTTTTGGCAGATGTCTACATCTCCAATTTCCCAATCAACCTTGACAAAGCTTCTATTGATCATGTTTACTCGAGAGTCTTGTTAATCTGTCTTCAACCTGCATTACAAGAACTGTTACATAGTCTAAACCCTAGTTTTATCTCTCTTTAGAATTTGAAATGAAAAATAAGATTTTGTTTTACCAAAAGGTGTGTGCTTTAGTGAGCCTAGTCTATCTTATCAACCAAATCAGTCAACATATGCCTAAATCCATGTCTATAAGCCAAGTCAAACTTCGCATCAGGCCAAAATTTATCAAAGCCCAGTGCTAAGCGCCATGCCCTATATTCTACACACTTCATCAATATATAATAAAAAGTGTTTGTATATATAAAGACAATATGTCTAAACATTTCGATGTATGTGAGATTTTGTCCACAAGAAAATAATAAAAAAGCGAAGAGTCTTCCAAGTGCTCGAAGATACAGGCGCCAATGATGGCACAACTATTCAATGGTGAGTGTAACATTGGTTATTGGAAGCTTTGACATGTCGAAAGCATCTGGTCATGAAAAGGAGCCACCAACAGTGGGATCTTACTCGAGCAAGTAAATAAAAATAAACCCTAACTCTATGGCGCACTACATTACAGGCTTCCAGATGCCACATCAAAGAGTAGGTGTTAAAGGTTCCAAAATGCAGCTAATAGCCAAGTGTCAAAACAATCTTGCAAAAGTCGATTTGGGTATCCAGTGTTGCATAGTTTGAGGTAAATCATGTCGATATCGTTATTGTCACCAGACCATGCTTCCAGAAGTAGATTTCAACATTCATTTATTGCAGATATTGAAGTTCATTGCAGAAATTGAGGTATTCATTGTTAATTGATTTCAATGTTTATATTGGGCCACAATGGAAGGTCGTGGAATGTAGAACAGAATGCCAGGTGCCCAATTTGCAGGGTGGGGAGCTTTGTATCTGGGATTTATCTCTTGAAAACTCGATTGGAAGGATATAGTTGTCGAATGCATACATGCAGGTGACAATAACATCCAAGGAATCGTTGTCTCAGAGACAAATGTTCGCAGAATTGTTCGATGTGCTCGCAGTAGCTTGGAAAATTACCTTCGGAGCAAGAGCAATTGAGGGCACACCATACCAATGCTTAACAAATAAACAAAGAAGAAGGACTTTGGAAAATACTGGAAAGTCCTCATTTTGGATAAGATGATTCAATTGAGAGAGAAAGATGAATGCTCCTACCAAGAGATGATAACTCATATTCCACTTTGTTCTATTTCATCTCCCAAAAAGGTATTGGTTGTTGCAGGAGGCGATAGGGAAATTCTCTAAGAAATATGTCGACATAGTTCAGTGGAAGAAATTGATATATGTAATATTGATAAAATGGTTATCACTATATTCAAACATTTTTTCCCAAACGTTGCTTTAGGCTATGATGATCCCCATGTAGAGCTTCATATTAATGATGGACTACAGCCTGTTTTTGAGGGAGCAACAATACCTCAATGTGCAAATGGGACAAAATGATAATTCCATTTCCTAGAGTAATGATTTTCCATGGTTGTATGATTATGAAGAAACCTGAAGAATAGATAGAGCAAAGGAATCAAATTTTTTGCAGTTTTGGAAATAATTTCGAATACCTACAGTTTTGGTAGCTTAGCCAGGTTCCAAAAGGCATTATTAGCTGCCAAAAGCTCTTCTTTCGGCAGCTAACCTTACTCGGTTTCATGCCCATTAGCTGCTGAAAGCACAGACAGGAGAATAATGCTAGTCTATTTGACCAGATCAGATTGTCTTGCAGTCAGAGTGCCCAAGAAAACTTCTAGGTCCATAGAAATTCTAAAATATAGAAGATGAATGTCTTTTGTGGATTTTAAGGAAGTTTTAAAGTTAACTTGGACTCTTATTCAATTGAAGGATGAGTATATTCAGTCAAATCTAACTTCAACTCCATCTTTCAAAGCAAATGACTCATCAGTAGGTGGTACAGATGATCCGAGAAGACCTTTTTCTTCTCAAGATAATTCATGTGGCATATGAAGACTCATTTGTAGATGGGATTCAATCCCTTAGAAATAGGATCCAATTTTCAGTTGTTGTATTTGATTTGATTAAGTTAAAGATCCTTTTCTTTAGGATCTGAAGGTGTACGTAAACCCTATTTAAAGCCTTCAAAGGATATGATGTAGAGGGGGAGGTTCAACTCTAGAGACTAGACCATGTTGAGATTGTACTGAGACCTTTTACATATAATACAGATCACAAGTTCCTTTCACTATTTATGCCAAATTATCATCTTCTCTCTTTTTATGTGCTTGATTGATTACTATTGTCTAAGTTTATCTAGTTTCTAATGACTGTCATCTCATTGGTCAACTCATAAACACTGATTTAATAAGTAATCTATGCTATATTTATTCATCCCATCACACATCCGATATGGTTGATATATATAGACTTTCTTTACCCACCACTCAATTACTCATCTGATTATACACTTTTGAAAACATTGTCTCATCTGATTATATTACTAAGTATCTTAAGTGTGAGCCAGTAGTTTATGTGTCCCATTTGATCCAACCTACAGAGAAAACCAGAACATACTTTAAGTTACCAGGCTTCTTCTACCTACAACTAGAGAAGGACTCCTGGAGTGATAACAAATTGGCATCATTGTCGGGGAACGTAGATTGAAGCTCAACTTCCTTGGGAGACGACATAGATCTGGCTTTGATGATAGACAAAGTCTGGACATATTTTCGGTTGTAATCATCTATCTGGGAAGTCCATGAAGGATGAATTCAGTGGCGACTCCATTGTTCTGAAATCTGTTGGCAACTCCACTAGTATGAAATGAACAAGATCTTAGCTAAGAGATATGCTTTCTGTGATTTTTCAAAGATCATTGGTTTCCCTAATCCAGTGCCTAGTAGAGATGAATGGGAAAATAGTATTCCCAGATTTCGAGGAGAAGAGTGGGAAGTGTCAGCTGAACATTTGTTGGATTTTCATGATTTCATTCATTGGTTGCAAATTGTGCATGAGGATGTTCATATCAATCTCTTCGGGTTTTCATTAGAGGGGATTGTTCATGATTGGTACCGGTCACTCCCTGTTGCCAGTATCAGCTCTTTGGCAGATTTTCATGCTTCCTTTCATTTGTTTTGCAAAGAAATATTTTCAGCTGATCTTCTATATCCCGAATGTTGTCAAGAATTTCATTTATTGACTAAAGATTCAGATAGCCATGAAGAGTATGTAGTTATAGAGGATACCTCTCATTGTGACCAATACATTGATGATATTCATGATGGTAGCCATAGTATAAATTATTTTGACATTGCACCAAATGCATCTACTGTCTTAAGTTGTCATGAAGATCAGATTGTCCCATTTGAAAACTTGAAAAATGATAAACAAATTTTTATATTAGCTTGTGACAGATTTGAATTTTCAGCAGATACTAAGGGCAGCCCTCAGTATTATGATTTGTAGACAAAGGAATATTGAAACAGATATGAGGAGGAATATGATGAGCTAAAAAGTCTAGATCAATAGTTCATCATGAATTCTTCTCCAACAAAGATCAAGTAGTTTGTTTTCAGCATTGAGATCTGTGAAGGAAAATTACAGCAGCATAGAGAGGTATTCTTTTATGGTTTTAATGAACCTATTGAAAACTATTTGGAATCTATGATCAACATATATGTTAAAGTATTTTTGACAGATGAAAGTTGGCTCTATCATCTGTTCAAATCACTTTTTTGTTGGCTATACATTCCATTATTTTTTGGGTCAAGATCAAGAATAGGTTTAGTAAATTAGTTTATGATATGGATTCATTGGAAGCATGAGTTTACTTGATTAAGCATCAGTACAATGGTTAAAGTAGGAGTAGATAAGAAAATAAACTCTTCATATGAGCAGGTAGATCATGTTCAGTTGTTGGATTCTTGAATAAGCAGACCAGGTTGCAGGAAGGCTACAGGTTTACAGGGGATCAATTAAAAAGGCTAGATGACTCCATGCCCAATGGTAAGGGCAACTGAAACTACTAGGTTCTTGGAAAACTCGCAGGGAGGTCTCCATCCCTATTGGAGCTAGATGTTAGTGATAAAAAATACACTAGTATTTTTAGAGTGTTTTCTCCATACGCTCATTTCTAAAATTTTTGGCAAATGTCTACATCTCCAATTTCCCAATCAACCTTGACAAAGCTCCTATTGATCATGTTTACTCGAGAGTCTTGTTACTCTGTCTTCAACCTGCATTATAAGAACTGTTACATAGTCTAAACCCTAGTTTTATGTCTCTTTAGAATTTTAAATGAACAATAAGATTTTGTTTTACCAAAAAGGTGTGTGCTTTAGTGAGCCTAGTCTATCTTATCGACCAAATCAATCAACATATGCCTAAATCCATGTATATAATCCATGTCAAACTTCACATCAAGCCAAAAGTTATCAAAGCCCAGTGCTAAGCGCCATTCTCTATATTCTACACACTTCATCAATATATAATAAAAAGTGTTTGTATATATAAAGATAGTATGTCTAAACATTTTGATGTATGTGAGATTTTGTCCACAAGCAAATAATAAAAAACCGCAGAGTCCGCCAAGTGCTCAAAGATAGCGCCAATGATGGAACATTTATTCAATGGTGAGTGTAACATTGGTTATTGAAAGCTTTGACATGTCGAAAGCATCTGGCCACGAAAAGGAGCCACCAACGGTGGGATCTTACTCGAGCAAGTAAATAAAAATAAACCCTAACTCTATGGCGTGCTACATTACAAGCTTCTAGAAGCCACGTGAAAGAGAAGGTGTTAAAGGTTCCAAAATGTAGCTAACAACCAAGTGTCAAAACAATCTTGCAAAAGCTGATTTGGGTATCCAGTGTTGCATAGTTTGAGGTAAATCATGTCGATATCATTATTGTCACTAGACCATGCTTCTAGAAGCAGATTTTGACATTCTTTTGTTGCAAAGATTGAAGTTCATTGTATAACTTGAGGTATTCACTGTTAATTGATTTCAATGTTTATATCATGCCATAATGGAAGGCCATGGAATGCAGAACAGAATTCCAAGTGCCCAATTTGCAGGATGGGGAGCTTTGTATCTGGAATTTATCTCTTGAAAACTCGATTGCAAGGATCTAGCTGTCGAATGCATACATGCAAGTGACAATAGCATCCAAGGAATCGTTGTCTCAGAGACAAATGTTTGCAGAATTGTTCGATGTTCTCATAGTAGCTTGGAAAAATACATTCAGAGCAAGAGCAATTGAGGGCACACCATACCAGTGCTTAACAAATCAACAAAGAAGAAGGACTTTGGAAAATACAAGAAAGTCCTTATTTTGGATAAGATGATTCAATTGATAGAGAAAGATGAGTGCACCTAACAAAAGATGATAGCTCATCTTACACTTTGTTCTATTTCATCTCCCAGAAAGTTATTGGTTGTTGCAAGAGGTGATGGGGAAATTCTCTAAGAAATATGTCGACATAGTTCAGTGGAAGAAATTGATATATGTAAGATTGATGAAATGGTTATCACTGTATTCAAACAGTTTTTACCAAACATTGCTTTAGGCTATGATGATCCTCGTGTAGGGCTTCATATTAATGATGGACTACAACCTATTGTTGAGGGAGCAACAATACCTCAATTTTAAAATGGGACAAAATGATAATTCCATTGCCTGGAGTAATGATTTTCCATGGCTGTATGATTATGAAGAACCCTAAATAACAGATAGAGCAAAGGAATCAATTTTTTGTAGTTTTGGAAATAATTTCGAATACTTGCAGTTTCGACATCTTAGACAGGTTCCAAAAGGAATTATTAGCTATCAAAAGCTTCACTTTTGGCAGCTAACCTTACTTTGTTTCATGCCCATTAGTTGTCGAAAGAATATAAAAGAGAAGAATGCTAGTCTATTCGCCCATATCAGATTTTCTTGCAGTCAGAGTACCCAAGCAAACTTCTAGGTCCATAGCAATTCTGAAATACAGAAGATGAATGTCTTTTGTGGATTTTAAGGAAGTTTTAAAGTTAACTTGGACTCTTATTCAGTTGAAGGATGAGTAGATTCGCTCAAATATAACTTCAACTCCAGCCTTGAAAGCAGATGACTCATCAGCGGGTGGCAGAGATGATCCGAGAAGACCTTTTTCTTCTCAAGATAATTCATGTTGCATCTGAAGACTCATTTGTAGATGGGATTCAATCCCTTAGAAATAGGATCCAATTTTCAGTTGTTGTATTTGATTTGATTAAGTTAGAGATCCTTTTCTTTAGGATCTGAAGGTGTATGTAAACCCTATTTAAAGCCTTCAAAGGCTATGATGTAGAGGGGGAGGTTCGAGTCTAGAGAGTAGACCATGCTAATATTGTAATGAGACCCTTTACATATAATACAGATCACAAGTTCCTTTGACTATTTATGCCAGATTATCATCTTCTCTCTTTTTCTATGCTTGACTGATTACTATTGTCTAAGTTTATCTAGTTGCTAATGAATGTCATCTCATTGGTAAACTCATAAACACTGATTTAAAAAGTAATCTGTGCTATATTTATTCATCCCATCACACATCTGATCTGGTTGATAGATATAGACTTTCTTCACCCACCACTTAGTTACTCATATGATTATACACTTTTGAAAGAATTATCTCATCTGATTATATTACTAAGTGTCTTAAGTGTGAGACAATAGTTTATGTGTCCCATTTGATCCAACCTACACAGAAAACCAAAACATACTTTAAGTTACCAGGCTTCTTCTACCTACAACCAGAGAAGGACTCCTAGAGTGATAACATAACCGAAGTCCAAAGCTTCTTGGGTGCATTCCAGTATTGGAGGAGATTCATTCCCAACTTCTCCTTTATAGAAATTCCTTTGCATGCCTTAACCAGTGTGAAGAACACTTTTCAGTGAGAAGGAAAGAAACAAAAAGATTTCAACATTTTGAAGGAGAAGATTAGTACTGCACCAGTATTAGCATTGTCGAATCTTTAGCAACCTTTTGAGATCGGGACAGATGCCAACGGATACACCATGGGTGCAGTATTGATGCAATATCACAATCCTATCTCTTACAACTGTGATACTTTTAACCAAGTTGTTGTTAACTATCCTACATATGATAAAGAGTTGCATGCATTAGTTCAAAGCGTAAAGAAATGGAAGCACTACTTGTTAGGGAAGGAAACCCTCATACATACAGATCACTAGCCCTTACAGTATCTTCAAGCACAGACAAAACTGCAACAATATCGACACTACAGATGAATGGGTTTTCTACAAAAAAATTATTTGGTAATCAAGTACAAGAAGGGTACAAGTAACAAGGTATATGATATGCTTTCTGGACCTCCTATTTCTGCTTCTGTTATTTTGAAGAATACTTCTTTATCTCATGATATCTATGTAGAGAAATATGCCATCAATGAAGACTTTAAAGAAGTATATGAGAAGCTAACCAATGTTGCACAGGTAGAGAACTACTGTCTGGAGGAAAAATTACTATATCATCTTGGGAAGCTATGTATTCCTACAAGTGAACGAGACCATGTAATACGAGAGGCTCATACTTCTCTTTTCTTTGGGCATTTTGGGGTAGGAAAAACTATGGCTCATTTGCAGAGGTTTTGTTATTGGCCTCAAATGAAAGAAATTGTAGCTAAGTATATAAAGGGGTGTGTGATGTGTTCCACATGTAAGCCCGCTAATAGAAAATTGGGGCTATACTCACCACTTCATGTTCCATCCCATCCATGGGAAATCATTTCCATTGATTTTGTAGGGGGTTTACCAATGACCAAAGGGGGTCATGATTATTTGTATGTTGTAGTGGATAGGTTCAACAAGATGTGTACCTTGATGCCATGTAAAAAACAGATCACTGCTGAGAAGAATGCTAATCTCTTCTTTCAACATGTTTGGGTTCACTTTGGGTTACCCACGTTCATTGTCTTAGATCGAGATACTCAATTCCTTGGGGATTTTTGCACTAGTGTGTGGATAATGATGGATAACAAATTGAGGAGGAGCACT
>JASDQU010738227.1:255167-266384 GCA_032191745.1 Picea mariana | reverse complement strand
ACATCGAAGGATGTTACCATTGTGTGTTTTATTAACTATGTTTGCATACCTTATACGCTAGCCTTGTAATAGTTTTCTTCTGCGTCTTAACACCTTTGGCCCCCGAAGGACTTTTCCTGAGTACCATTCTACTAGAACATCAGTCTTGTCCTTGTGCCTTGATCTTGTATGTTTGAAACACTTGTTCCTCCTTTGTAACATAATATTCCTTTATTCCTTTTCCACAATTATTGAAAAGGACAAAAAAAAAATCAAATATACCCCAAAAAGAGGAAGGGAGAAGTATTTTCTTTATTGGCAGCATAATGAGTCACCTTTGGATAAATCACATTTGTCCGTTTGTTCATCAAACCCTGGGATTTAATATGACCTTAGGAAGTTGTTCTCGCTACATAGAGTTGTGTCCTCCCCCATTTGGTTATTCTTCCAAACATATGGAGAGTTTGTGTTGCCTCCTGCCTTATAAACTTATGTTAATGCCATGCTGCCTGAGTCTCATCATTTGTCATGCTATTATCCAAGGGAAGTTTTTCACCAAGCCTGAGTCAGCCCCTCTGCATTTTTGTCTCTTTCCCTCATGCCCAACCATTCTGAATGTCCAATCAAGTCCTTACTCGAAATCAATGAAGCCTTCAGTTTGATCATCAAGTCCATGACCGACGAGCCATCGAAGACCTTTGGGTGGTGCAGTCGTACACTCATATTACACTCCTACTTGAGTTTGGAAGATTTTGAAGTTGTTGCTCAAGCTCTGAAGACCTCATCTCCAGCCATCAGGCCAAATCAACTTCTGGAAGATGGATACTCTATATGTATATCTTTCTGATTTTCAGATGTAGCTCCACTGTGTATTGTTCATGGCTACTCTTTATATAGTTATATGACATGGATCTATAGTGTATTTGATTGGTAGCCATGATTCTATTTTATTTCAAGCATGGGTATGCTCACCTCGGTGAGACATGTGTTATTTTGTAGACAACACCTCTCGGTTCCTGATCCTTTGGATCAATCATTCAGCACATCAGTAAAGATTGGTAATGTATTTCAGCCATCAGATGCTCTTCTGCCCTCACACATTAGGGGGCATCTGTTATAACCCTAAATTGCACCATACATTCTTACCTGGCATCAGGCCATCTCATATCCCTTCTTTTCCAAAGCACTGTTGAACAACTCTTTGAAAATCCTCTTTTATAAAGGCCCATGTGCCCTACTCCATTACTGCACACGTGTACACGCTGGCTGACCCAAAAAAACCCACGTGGACTAACAAAAGCATGAAAAAAGGAAAGTTGTCAATGGAACACAAAAGCTATGGGTGAGTTAACTGAAACTCCCGGCCATGCATGGATGAGGGTTCATCCAAATACCTAGCTCCTTCTAGCCTATAAAAGAAGGGGTAGGGGTCCCATTTGAAAAGAGGAAAAATATAGCAAAGAAACTCTGCCCATTTACGTATTCCCATTGTCCCAACCCTTTATCCTTTCCTTGTGCCAAAGGAGATACAAAGAAAAGCAGTTGGAGGACAGTCGAAGAGGAGCCCAGGATCAGGTTCACGGAGCAGTGGCCGGTCTCAACTTTTGTAAGTTGACTCATTCAAAGTAATAAAGAAAATGATTTTCCCATCCCAATTCATGAACTTTTTATAGTTTGATTAGTATATGTTTGGATTTCTAACCTGTTAGTATATAAGTAGGATGCATGCATAGTTGTTGCTTGTCTTGTATGCAAGTCAGCTTTGGAAGGAGTATTGCGAACAAGTAATCAAGTACAACGGAGGATCGACATCAAACGTCGAAAACGAGGCAGGTTGATCTTTCCATGCATTTACTAAGAAAAGGGGATTTAAATCTAGGGATGAAGGTAGAAAGTAGTTTTTCTTCGGTCATATCTTCATGTAAAGTCTAAACCCTATTTTCTAGTCCGTAGGAAGATTTCCCTCACAACACAAGGAAAGGGAAGGGAAATAAATTCCATTCAAAATCTAAGTCTAAAGGAAAGAATTTGAATTTGTCCAAAGTGAAGTGTTTTCATTGTCACGAACATGGGAATCTCGCTACTAACTATCCGTAGAAGAAGAAGAAGAAGGTTGTTGGAGCTGCAACTGGTGAGGCCCTTGCCTCACAATTTTAACTTGAATTCTTCTTGATTGTATGCATAGATTCAAGTTCATTGGGATCAAGGTGGTATTTGGATAATGGCGTTTCCTTCCACATGATGGGAGATAAGGATTTTTTCAGTGACTTGGAGGAGAGAGATCTCAAAATTCATATAGAGATGGGCGACAATGGATGATACAGTGCGACTGGAATTGGTACCATTACCTTTCAGAGAGAGTCAGGTAAACCATTTCAATTGAAATATGTTATGCATGTTCCAGGTTTGAAGAAAAACTTGGTCTCAGTCACAATGTTGGAGGACAGAGGCTATGATGTTGTTTTTAGCGATGGAAAATCTTTCCTGCGACATAAAACAATGGGTCAAGTCAAGAAGATAGGGATTCGAGTTAAAAATATCTACATGTTGGAGGTAGATGGCTGCGCTACCATGATGGGAAAGGCAGAAAAAGTGGTGAGCCGGGATGAGGGCTAATTATGGCACAGGCAGAGATAGACTCCTGATCGATTTACTGGATACATGGCTCTCATGAGAAAATGTATTGTGATTGAACCATCTTCCTTTCAAGAAGCAGTGCAAGAGCCCACTTGAGTAGATGCAATGGTGGAGGAGTATGACTCCATTGTCAAAAAAAGTTCTTGGAAAATTGTTCCAAGGCCGGTCGAAAAATCAGTGGTAGGTTCGAGATGGATCTACAAGGGTAATATTTTAATCATTGTTCTTTATGTTGATGATTTAATACTGACTGGTGATGAGCAGCTGATACACTCATGCAAGGAGGACCTTGCAAAGCAGTTCGAGATAAAGGATTTGGTCCTTATTTATTATTTCCTTGGATTGGAAATATGGCAGCGAGATGGTGAACCTTTTGTGTCTCAAGGCAAGTATGCAAGGGATATATTGGGTAAGTTTCACATGGAGGGCTGCAAACCCATGGATACTCCTCTTCCAGAAAACTAGAGGAAAGAGGATGCTACTTTTGTAGAAGTAGTGGATTCTACTGTCTATCGACAGTTAGTGGGTTCGCTAATGTATTTAGTGAATATGAGACCAAACATTTTCTATGTGGTTAACTAGCTAAGTCAAGCGATGGTTAAGCCTACCAAGATCTTTTGGAAGGCAGGTAAGCATGTCTTGAGATACCTGAGGGGTAAATTTGAGTATGGCTTATGGTACAGACAGATGGATGAGGTGAAGTTGCATGGCTTCACGGATGTAGATTGGGCAGGCAACCCAACAGACAGAAAGAGCACATCAGGGGGGATATTTAGTATCATATCTACAGTTGTTTCTTGGTACAAGAAGCAGAGATCTATGGCACTCAGTTCAGTGGAAGAAGAATACATGGCAGTGAGTCAAGATGCATGTGAGGCTATCTGGATGAGAAAGATCTTGGTTGGTTTGTTTGGTTCTCATTTAGATCTGACAGTGATTCATTGTGATAAACAGAGTTGCATTAAACTCTCGATTAATCATGTTTTTCATGATATATATAAGCATATAGATATCTGGTGTCATCATCTCAGAGATTCTGTGCAGCGGAAGATCATGTTGCTTAAGCACATTCCTACGGAAGATTAGGATGCAAACATTCTGACGAATGCACTCACCAGGAGAAAATTTGAATACCATAGAGACAGGATTAGGGTGAAGGATAATCCCTTTTTTGTTGAGAGAGAGTGTTGAAAATTCAACAAGAAATGTGTGTCTAATTTAGGGAGTGTTGAAAAGTCAACAAGAAATGTGTGTCTAATTTAGGGAGTGTTGAAAAGTCAACAAGAAATGTGTGTCTAATTTATTTTTCCCTTAAATAAATTGGACAATAAATATTAATCTATTATCTCATAATTACTTGAAATAGTTAACTGAAATGGTAAATCAGTTAGCTATAGGAAATTCGAGTTCAAAGGTTGACTAGTGGGACATGGAAGTCAGATTGGTTGTAACTAAGTGACTTGAAGTTGTAACAGAGTTATAAGTGTAGTTATGTGAGTTGTAAAGTAGTTTAACTCAGTTAAGTGAGTTAAGATCAATTGTACTAGTTGTAATTGAACTTACACTAGTGGGAGTTTAGTGAATTAATTATTAATTAATTCACAATCAATGATCTCACATGCAACTGAAGATTTACCATTGTTAACTACATGCATGTAAGATCCAATGGAGACCCAGTTGAGATAAAAGGTAAAAGGCATAGTTTGGCTATCAGTTGTGATTTGAGTGAAGTGTACTCATGCAATCACACATAGTGGATGTGCCCATGAGAAATGTGCAGCCTAGGAAAGAGGAATTTGAATCATTTGCAGATTTTCCATTACAGGGAATTGCGCAGAGGAGGCAGGTTGTTTGGAGGCAAAGAATTGGCACATGTATTTGCTGATTTTTGTATGACAGTGTGAGACGACTTTATTGTATTGAGATCTCTTGGATTAGATTTTTGTATGATATTGTTTCATGATCCATGATATACATAATATATGATAGTGGGGTTTTTAGATTTATGCTTTCCCAGTAAAACATCTGTGTTATCTGCGATTGATCTTTCTTCTTGATATTGCAATTGGTGATTGTGTTTTAAATTGCACAAGAATATTAGTAGAAGAAATTATGTATTTAAAAGTGGCATATAATTTTTAGATAAGGAGAATCACAGCAATACATAATTTGTATTAAAATTTCTACAATAGGTTGATCACGATCCCAGATTAGCACATATGAAACTAAAATTTTCTCTTGAATGCACCCAAGCATTCTTCCTTCATTAGTAACCAAGGTGCCAACACTCATGGCCACCCAAAATTCTCTTTTGTTTAACACCTCTACAATTCAATTAGTCTATTGGAAGGTCCTCCTTTCTTAATGGGCAATCCATTGTTTGCCCCTTTATGCAAACATGTATTTCCTCAATGCATTACATGCAACGTGCTAGTTATGAGTACCTTTATTCCAAATCTCCCTAGATTGGTGATTTTACCCATGGTACTCCTTACTCATGCAAGTTTTTGCAAGAATTATAACTCATCCTTGATTGGCATAGAATTCCTCTCTCTATTACTCATATTCTTCTTTCCTGAATCTTACCCTGCTTGGGTAGAAACGACATACAATAGCCACTCAAAATTATTCGCATATCTTTAAGAAAATGAAATATTTTCAAAAGGGATTCTTTCCAAATTACTTCATACCTTATTCCACGTAGGTATGAACATTTTTATACCTTCTTTTGCTGCTAGAACCCTCTCTAATATTACCTCATCAATGGTGCTTTATGGGGACTTTTAAAGTCCCTTCAACAATTCTTTAACCACAACCTTCTCATAGTCGTCCTCTGCTTGAGGTGGTCCATCATTGGCAACTGTCTTTCTAAACAACTCAAATTTATTTCTACACGTGACATGCATCACAAATATATTAGTTGCATGTAAATAAAAATCCTTGTATCATAACATTCAAGCAAATAAAATGTTTTCAGATAATCCCCAACGTATCTCTATGCACTCTACCAGATTATTCCTTAATGTGTTAGCTAGTACAATCACAATCCAATTTCAATTGTATTCTATAAACATACAACCATCAACATCCTTATTCCAAAACACTTGCCTACATTAGTAAATCAATCTCTCGTACCATAGAAATCAATCTCTCGTACCATAGAAACATAATCATCAACAAGGACAGGGTTAAGAAACTCTTCTCTGGTCAAACTCCTTCTACAAAGTCCTGGACTTTCATTTCAACTGAGTTATTTTCCAAGGCCTCACTACCTTTACTTATCATGGCTTAACCAAGCCTATTCATTCAAACTTACTTATTTATTTATTTTCCTTTTTCTAGTTGTACTTGTTTCCACAACTTCTCTTCTAAGGCTTACAACTCTGTTAAACAATTCAGATCTTTTAGGGTGAGAAAAGTGTTCCCCCTCTTTCTCCTTATTTTCTTATGAAATATACTCCCTGTTGTGATATTCCTACTCCTTTCCTTGAGAAGCCTTGTTTAGTCTCTCCCTAACCTATTGGATACATCAACATGCTACAATAGCAGAATTTTTTTTCATAATGAATCATGACCCTGTGCATTCTGCACATTATTGAGGATAAAAATCGCAACAAGGATTTCGCCCGCAAAGTATTGCTAAAGCCTATTATTTAAATTATGATAATGATATATAATACTAGTAGGTGGGACCCCCTTGTAGACTAGAAGCTCAGAGATAGTCTTATCACACATTTTATGCTATTGTTTCGATGTTGCTTACAGGGTTCTACATGACTGATGATGAGATATTAGTTTTATTTGTGACATAATGACAGATGGATAATGCATTTTATGTGTTGATTCCGTTATTCTAAGCTCGAAATTCCATGGTATGAATGGCTTATATTTACTGTTATTAGATTTTCTATTATCGCCATGATTCATTACCTATTACACCTACACAAGACACATGTTAGTAACAAAAAGAAACAAGAGCAATGGAAAGGGACTTATGAAAAAAAAATCCAATGAAGGGAACTATACTATACAATGATATGCTATACTATGTGCAAATGAAATAAAAAGGAATTAGTGTTAGTCCTAACTAGCAATGTTAGTGGCTATATGAATTATATTGAGTTATATTGGGTGCATTTGATATATGTTATAGCATGGTTTTGGAAATGGTTAATATGGATTGGGGTGGTGCAATTGGCAAGCAATATGTGCAAGTTTTGATGCATGGAATTAATGGCATGGGATTAATGGTATTGTTTTGGCTAGATGTTGTGTACTACGAAATTGAATGGAGTGGAGGATGGAAGCAAAGTGCACTAAATGCACATCACTCCATACTTCTCCCACTGGGCCGTCATCCTAGCATGGTTATTATTCATTTGTTTTTGTTTTTGTTAAGCTCCAAGATTTAGGCGTGGAAGGAAATTCTCGACCAACTCKCATTTTTAAATCCATTGGTTATAGGTATGGTTATTTTTTCCCATCCATGAATTCACTCTATGTATGAAATGAACGTTGGATCGGTAATGTGTTGGTTTGTGTTTTCCTAAGATTGGAAACTGTGTAAATGTGTGGGTGTTTTCTTTAGAATGACTTTGTGTGTTATTCGTTTGCAAATGGAAAAATTGATGGTTAAATTTGGGATTTTGTTGGTTGTTCTGTGTGGTGTAAAATGTGATGACTCACTGTTGTTTTCAATAGTTATGGGTATTTTGTTGGAGGGTTTCACTCTGTTTAGCCTTACTAGCCACTTCCTCACAACTAATGGTAACCATGCCTAGTTATATTCAGTTTTTATGGCATTGTTGATGTTTCGGACCCCTTTTGGTCACTATGTATCCTTCAAAGCCATGTTCGCGGGTTTTTCATCTGGTCGTGGGCTTATTTTGTGGTATTGGCATTAGCACAGTTGGTTATGGGGTGGCCATTATGCCAAGAGGTATTCTTTAGGGTTGATAGGTAATACCTGGGGTCTGCTTTTCCATCAGCATGGTTATAAATTAGTTCATCTCTTGAGAAGCATGAGGGTTATACCTCTGAGGGTTATACCTCTGTGCATTCTTGGTATTTGTTACTGTCCAGTTAGAAATCATTTCTCCTATACATTGGGGCCTACCCTACCTGGTGTTGAACTGTCACCCTATTTTACAAATCTAAGGGTTATAAGGCTTGTGGTTACACCATGCTTGTCTCAAAGGTTTCTCACCTATTTTTGATGTGGTCGACCTCCAGTCTCTCTATGTTTGGTGACCGAATGAACCCTTGATTAATTCTTGTGTTCATGGTTACCGAGCCCGATTTTGATAAACCCAGTTACACTCTTTTCGTGTTTCTTGTTGACTGTCATAAGTTGGTTAAGTGCTCTAATAGTGGCTTTAACAATCATCTTGTCTCTGTTTGATCGAGTTGTTGAAAAGTTGTAATTGGAAATGAGAATTGGTATACATTCGTTGCCTCCTTTTGTTGTGACGGTTGAATCGATAACCTAGCTTGTTTTTTATTAAATTGGTTGATTGGTAGTAAAAGGTAATGTACAGTCACAAAGATGCCTCTTTTTGTTATGTGTTGGTCTATGTGTTCCTACATCATGACATAAATTGAAGTTGGTGGTTGTTGTGTGTTTAATTTGTCCTGATCATGATTATTGCAAGTTGGAGAGTTGATGACTGTGACTTGGCTTTTTACTGTGTATGATTCATGGAGACATCATGCATCATTTTGTTTTATCACACCATCAACGATGAAACACAGGGTTTTTTGTAGTATGGTTTCATTGCAAATTTAATTGTTAATATTGTCAAAAGAATGGAATCGAGCATGTTTTAAAAGAGTCTGTTCAACTCAGGAAAGACCTGTGTCTATGTTTGATTTGAGGATTTAAAAATTATGGGTAGTGGTTGATGTTTTATTATGTTGAACAGAGTTGAAGCAATATGAATGTGTGTTCCTTTGGATTTTGTTTTAAATATAAAAGGGAAGGAAATGAAAAGAAACATAATTCTTTTAAAAAAATGGGTGAAATTCATGACAATTCTGAGTATGATTATACACTATATTAATTGAAATTTTTTAAAGAAATTGGATGTGGGAGAGTGAACAAGTTTTAACACACAGTAATTGTTTAATTCATCACAATAACTGTTTAAGTGGTGTTGGATCGTTTGCATTGAATACATAATTGTTTTATGGATTACTTAATTGGTTTTTCGAACAATATTCCTTCTTTTCCCTACCATTATTTCACTTCTTGCACATTACAATTCCCCTCGCCTTCCCATATTCACTATCCACTCCCTGTTCTTAAAATTTAATTATGTTTAAGATAAATTATGTATTATGACAATTAAAGAGATCACATAGGGATGAATTACAATGATATATTCTTTGGTTTACGATACATTTGATTGTTTGATGTCTGTGAGCAGTATTCATGATATTTTCCCCCTCATTTCAAAATTTTTCGCTCAATACAACCCACACATATCCCATAACCCTTGTTCACCCCCTGCTCATTGACAACTATTAAACGATTTGTATGGATTGGATTGCATGAATATGATATGTTGCTGAGCCAAATTTTATTTCATATTTAAAAAGAGTTGTCATGTATGGTTGTTAAAGAAACTATTTGATAATCAATAATGCATACATGAATGAATTGTTTTATCAGAGGTAGAAATGGACATGGTAACCAAGGAAGAGGAAATTGGAACAGGGGCCATAGAAGGCCAAGATTCTCTATACACTTTGATGCAAACTCGCAAGAGTTAGGTCATCTATTTCAAGCTGGATTTTTTAACTGGATTGGACAAGGAGTGGTCCAACCTAGGCCTGAAAGGCATCCCTTCCAATTCCCACAGGTCCCCAGTATCCCAGTGCCTCCTCATGTCTCACTACAACCTGAAGTCCCTGAAAATGACAGATGGCAAGAGATTGTCCACCCGACAGTCTCCCAACATCGTGACTGGCCTAACTAAGAACTTATCTCTACCTGCCCCTCCACCTATTAATAAAATTTCCCAATATTCCCTTGTCCACTCACTAGTACAATCTTCTCATGCAAGAAAAAGGTTAAAAACCGAGGCCCACCATGCTCCTAACAAAGGAAAAGACGTTGTTGCCCCTTCCTCACCCTCAAATGACTATGCCAAATCTGTGTCCTCCCGCATGCATTTGAGAGATGATTGTACTCATGTGATCAGTGAGATTAGACCTAAAGGCTCCACACATCCTAAGGAAAATTCAGAGAGATCAAAAGTTGACAGAAGCAAAAAGGGAATGATTGTCTCCCAGAGTGGAAAATATGGATTTTAAGTTTTTATTTATTAATTGTTCAGAACAATTGATTTCTGAAATTTTGGACAACACACTATTTTTTGGATATATGGGTAATATATTTTTGGAAATAATTTCAATTATCATTGATATAAATTGTCAAAATATGAAAGTGATGATGGGAGTCACAAGGAGGGATGTTTTGTTTGATTAACTAGTTGTGTTATGATTGTTAAAGAACTAAAGGGAGTCACAAGGGGTCCCACCTATTGGTTATTATTTATTAAAAACCCTTATTATGGTTTTATTACTTTTCCCCCTTAACTAAAAATTTGGTTGAGTTTTAGTTAACTTAACTAAAGAAGTAGTTCAACTACTTCAACCAATTCTAATTTGCTTAAAGGAAAAAGGAAAAGGAGGAACAAGAGGAGAATATAAGGAGAAGCACACTAAGGTCTGCTTTTTTATTTTTGTTGAGATAATTCAGTTTTCATTCATTCTTTAATTCATTGGAAGCCTAATTCTCTTTTATGATAGCAAGGTCCTATTGTAGACAGCAAGATTCAGGGCTGAATTACATCATTCCAACACTTTTCTTTTAGAGGTGTTGATCTATCTTTGATAGTCTGTGTAAACTTGTCTGTTTGTGAATTAAATTTCATGACTAACAAAGGCTATTGTGCAGAGTCGAGTGGAAAGAAATCTGTGGCAAGCTGATCCATCTTTTAAAGTTCAATTTTTTACTTTTTGTTAGAAGTATGTTTGTATGATTCATTGGGGACATCTAAGTTTGACTTTGGTCCAAAACTTCCTTAGGGAATTTTGTAAAGAGAATGATTCTTTTGACAAATTGGAATGAAATAAACGATTTATTTATGTCTCATCTGTTTTGATTATTGACTTGGTGTCTTTACTTCTGTCTCTGTATTTATTTCAACATCTGTTATATTCAGAAAATTACATAAATAATGATTTTTTCAGCAAGCTTCCATTTATAAAAACCAACCTAAGCACTTGTAACCAATACTTGTGAATTAGGATACAAATTTTGATGGATATAAACATAGGGTGACATTCCCTTATGTCTTTCTTTAGCCAAGCAAGATCTAAAAATGCTTAAGTAAGATCATTTCATATATTTTCCTCAACATTTATTTGGTGACCATACTGGGGAGATCTTCAATATCTCTCTGGTTGATTTTTATGCTTGATTATCATCGAATACATATATTTTTCTTACATTGATCCTTTGACTATTTTATTTCTCAATGACTGTACCTGTTGCAAGGCAGCCCAATATTGAGCTCGATCTTCAAGATCAGACCA
>JASDQU010738227.1:224972-240747 GCA_032191745.1 Picea mariana | reverse complement strand
TGAAGAAAGAAGGTTATTGGAGAATGTGTCCTGACTTCCGTGCTCTCAACAAACTAACCATCAAAGACAAATTTCCCATTCCTGTCATTGATGACCTTTTGGATGAATTGAGTGGCGCCCAATTCTTTACCAAACTTGATCTTCACTCGGGCTATCACCAGATACACATGAAAGAGGTTGAAATTCCCAAGATGGCCTTTTTCACTCATGAGGGCCACTATGAGTTTTTGGTCATGCCCTTTAGCTTGTGTAACACCCCCTCCACCTTCCAGAGCCTCATGAACCATGTCTTCCGCCCTTTTCTCCATCATTTTGTCTTAGTTTTCTTTGATGATATCCTCATATATAGCAAAACTTGGACTGACCATCTTAATCACGTGGATCAAGTTCTCTGCCTACTCTCTCAGCACCAGCTTTTCCTGAAACAGTCCAAATGTTCTTTTGGTGCCTCTGAAGTAGAATACTTGGGTCATCTAATGGGAAAGGATGGTGTAAGGGTGGACCCGAGAAAGATTGAAGCTATGCAAGACTGGCCACACCCAAAGACCCTCAAAAGCTTGCGCGGATTTTTGGGCCTCACAGGGTATTACCGCAAGTTCGTTAAGAACTATGGAAAGATTGCAGCACCTCTCACGGCTCTCCTCAAAAAGAAATATTTCACTTGGACTCCAGCAGCAACTCAAGCTTTTCAAACCTTGATGACAGCCATGTGCACCACTTCGGTTCTGGCCCTTCCTGACTTCACAAAGACTTTTGTGTTGGAATGTGATGCCTCAGGAAAAGGAATTGGTGTTGTCCTTATGCAAGAGGGTCAACCTTTGGCCTTCACTAGCAAGCAACAGTCTGAAAAGAATCTGGGCAAACCCATTTACGAAAAAGAAATGTTGGCGATTCTGCATGTTGTTGAGTTGTGGCATCCGTATCTCTTGGGGCAATGCTTCCAAATTAAGACAAACCATCAAAGCCTCAAGTACTTTCTGGAACAATGCATTTCCTCCTAGGAACAACAAAAATGGGTGACTAAGCTCTCTGGATATGACTATGAGATCATTTACAAGAAGGGAAAAGACAATGTCGTGGTGGATGCACTGTCCTGAAAATATGAAGACGAAGGATCTCTTTTTTCTCTTTCCTTCATTGTACCTGATTGGCTCCAAGCTGAGTGCCAGGAATGGCTTCAAGATCCCAAAAGTTCGCATATGATCCAACAACTGTAGAACAAGGCTCCGGCTCCCCTAGGATACTCCTGGCTCTAGGATGAGTTTCGATATAAAGGTCACTTGTATTTAAGTAAACAATCCAATCTCAAATCCATGGTGCTTTCTGAGCTTCATGCTACACCCACAGCTGGGAACTCAGGGTTCACCAAAACATATGGCCGCATCAAATGCTCTTTTTTCTGGGAAGGTATGAAACAGGACATCCATAAGTTTGTCGCTGAATGTGAGGTGTGTCAACACAACAAGGGAGAAACAGTCAAATCCCCAGGCACCCTCCAACCGCTTCCGATTCCCCCTGCTATTTGGAAGGATATCTCTATGGACTTTATTACAGGCCTACCCAATTTGGGGAAGAAATCAGTCATAATGGTGGTGGTGGATTGCCTCTCCAAGTATGCTCATTTCTGCGCTCTTTCCCACCCATTTACTGCATCCACAATGGCTCAAATTTTCATGGACCAGGTATTCAAGCTACATGGCATGCCACACTCTATTTTTTCTAATAGAGACCCAACTTTCACAAGCAATTTTTGGCAAGAATTTTTTAAGCTACAAGGCACACAATTGCATCTCAGCTCATCTTATCATCCCCAAACGGATGGTCAAATGAAAGTTGTCAACAAGTGTTTGGAAACATATCTGAGGTGCTTTGCCTATGAAAAACAACACAAGTGGGTTCAATGGTTACCCCTCGCTGAATGGCGGTACAACAATACATACCATACAGCCACTCGCATGACTCCCTTTGAAGTAGTATATGGACAGAAGCCACCTTCAGTTCTCTCATACTTACTAGGTACCTCGAAGGTCCAAGCGGATGACCAAACACTTACTGTTCGAGAGGACATCCTTCGTACCCTTAAAGAGAACTTGGTCATGGCACATAATAGAATGAAGCAGCAAGTAGATCAAGGTCACTCTGAATGTCAATTTTCAGAAGGGGATCAAGTGTTTCTGAGACTGCAACCATATAAGAAAAATTCCCTCAAGGAAGAGCATTGTCAGAAGCTAGCACCCAAATTCTATGGCCCTTACACAGTTCTCAAGCATGTGGGACAAGTCGCATATCAGTTAGCTTTGCCCAGTCAGTCGAAGCTACACCCTGTTTTTCATGTTTCATGCTTGAAGAAGGTGATTGGAACCAGGTGCCAAATTCAAACTAACCTTCTAGAGTTAGCTGAAGAAGGATCCATTTGGCTACATCCAGAAGCAGTTTTGGATCGATGTGAGCGTCGCTTGCATCAGAGAACCATCAAGGAAGTGCTAGTACAGTGGAAAGGGATGACTTCAGCAGATGCCACTTGGGAACCAACNAAGAGCATTGTCAGAAGCTAGCACCCAAATTCTATGGCCCTTACACAGTTCTCAAGCATGTGGGACAAGTCGCATATCAGTTAGCTCTGCCCAGTCAGTCGAAGCTACACCCTGTTTTTCATGTTTCATGCTTGAAGAAGGTGATTGGAACCAGGTGCCAAATTCAAACTAACCTTCTAGAGTTAGCTGAAGAAGGATCCATTTGGCTACATCCAGAAGCAGTTTTGGATCGATGTGAGCGTCGCTTGCATCAGATAACCATCAAGAAAGTGCTAGTACAGTGGAAAGGGATGACTCCAGCAGATGCCACTTGGGAACCAACTACCATTCTGCAGCAGTTTCCACATCTCAAGCCTTGAGGACAAGGCTGTTTTTAAGGGGGCAGACATGTTAAGGTCCTAACTCGCACATAGGTAGATCATTGTATTCGGATGTAATAAAGGTCAATATTAATAAGGCCTTTCAATAAAATAGAATAAAGTAGATGTAAGAAGACCTAATAGAAGCTTCCACTTCTAGAAGGATCTTCCTCTAGATGCTTCTCTTAATAGACATATTTAGTATAAATAAGAGGCGAAGGTATGAGAAACCTAGATAGAGATTGTTGTAACAGAGCGCTGCTCTAATGGAGGTTGCCCCGTCGAAGAGGCCTGTGAACATTGCTATCTGAATCAAAGAGGTATTTCTGTTGCTATTTCGTATATCATTTCTATGTATGGTGAAGATTATGTTGGATATTTTACTATCATTCTGTCATTTCTAGCATTTCATTTCTGTACTGCATATTTTATATATCTGGTATCTTGCAATTAAAGCCTTAGAAGGATTATCCACCATTCTGAATTAGCAAAGGAATCCAAATTTGAAAATTGGTTTGGGTTATGAAGAAGGATCAAATAGTGGTCATCCAAGCAACAAAGAACCCATCAAGTTTGTCAAATCTACATTTATTGACAACAACAAATATGGAGAAACAAAGGAAGATAATCAACTGCCAAGGAAGAGTGAAAGGAAAAGTACCAGAACTGAATTTGTAGAACAAAGAGATAATACACCCTCTACTCAAAGAAATCGTCAGCATGGAAGAAATTGACCTACTCAAAGAAGACAACCATTTTCCAGGGACAAAGGATTTTTCTATGGATATTGTTTTTTCTATTCTAACTTTGGTCACAAAGTTGTAAACTACTCTTTAAGATTTAGATATGAGAAATCAAAACTCTCGAGGAATAGATATCTACTGCAAAAAAGAATGAGACAACCAAGTAACAAACAATCACAGACTGCAAATCATGTGATGGCTGGGAAAAGGACACAAGTTAAGCATAACAACCATTATGATCCCTTATTCAATGAACCAAAATGTTACACATGCCATAATTATGGGCATAAAGTTGCAGATTATCGCTTATGGAACTATGAATCAGATCTGACTCTCTCTACTGAAAACGTCAAGATTTGGAAGAAGAAAGAAAATGACAAGTGTGGATTAGTGTTGTCATCTCAAAGACAAAGTAACCTCTGTTATATTGACAGTGGGTGCTCCAAACATATTACAGGAGACAAAGGTAAGTTTTTGTCTCTAAGTGAAATCAAATCAGGAAATGTAACCTTTGGAAATGATGCTCCTGGTAAAATCAAGGGTAAAGGGTTGGTGAGTTTGAGTAATGGTAAAGGAAAATCCCAGGATGTTCTTCTTGTAGATGGGTTGAAACATAATTTTCTCAGTGTAATTCAAATGTGTGACAAAGGATGTGAAGTGGTGTTCACTTCCAAGGATTGCAAGATAAATTCTGTAAACTCAAGACAAGTGGTGGCTAAAGGCATAAGGACAGATATTAATGTATATGTGCTGAAAGAAGATAGAGAAGATTGTCATSTAAGAAAACATGATGAAAGATGGTTATGGCATAGGAGACTTGGACATCTAAACTTTGATCACTTAATTAAGCTCAAAAATCTTGAGGCAGTAAAAGATCTTCCAAGAATATCAAAGCCACAAGACTCTGTGYATAAACCCTGCCAAGTAGGAAAGCTAACCAGGACTCAGTTTAAATCCAAGAGCTCTACTTCAACAGAGAAACCACTCCAATTAATTCATATGGATTTATGTGGACCATCAATATAGGAAGGCACAGGGAAGGAAAACTACTTTATGCTGATCATTGACGATTACTCCAAACTTACTTGGGTTTCTTTTCTCAAAGAAAAAGATGAAGAATTTGAGAAATTTAAAATATTTAAGGATTTAACTGAGAATCAAACAGGTAAGAGGTTAAAGGAAGTAAGATTAGATAGAGGAGGATAATTTATGTCAAGTGATTTTAAGGAATTCTGTGATAAAAATGGGATCAAGAGAGAATACACAATCCTAGGAACTCCATGACAAAATGGAGTAGTTGAGAGGCAAAATAGAACAGTGCAGCAAATGGCTAGGTCAATGATGAATGATAAGAACATTGGTCAAACCTACTGGGTAGAAGAAATACACACATCAGTCCATGTTCTTAACAAATCCCACCTCAGACCACACAGAGACAAGACACCTTATGAACTATGGTATGGGAGACCTGCTTCAATCAGACACTTCAAATTCTTTGGGAGTAAGTGTTACATAAAGAATAATAATGAGAAACTTGGAAATTATGATGACAGGGATGATGAAGGCATATTCTTAGGGTATGCTACAAACAATAAAGGATACAGATGCTATAATAAGAGGCTACATAAATTGGTTGACTGTATTGACATAAAAGTTGATAAAGGAGTCCCAGTAAGAGAGGTGAACAAAACTAAATCAACAATAGAGTATATAGATGAAGTTGAAGCTGAACAAGTCCACGAATCAAAACAAGAAGACTCTAAGTCAGATGAAGATGCAAATACTTAGGTAGACTCAAATCAACAGACAACATCAAATTCTTCCTCCATAATTACTCAAAAGAATCATCCTGCAAGTCAGATAATTGGTGAAAAAGACAAAGGTGTACAAACCAGGAGAAGGATAATCAAAAACATTGATCAATCACATATAGCCTTCATATCCATGGTGGAACCCAAGAACTTCAATGAGGCCAGTAAAGACGTAAATTGGTTAAAATAAATGAATGAGGAACTGGACCAGATTGAAAAGAATGACACTTGGGAACTCGTTCCTAGGCCAACAGATACAAATGTAATAGGATCAAAATGGGTCTACAAAAATACGCTGAATGAGCAAGGAAATATTGTAAGAAATAAGGTTATATTGGTCTGCAAAGGATATGCTCAAATAGAAGGACTGGACTTTGATGAAACATTTCCACCTATAGAAAGATTAGAAGCTATTAGAATGTTTCTTGCCTATGCTTGTCATAAGAAGTTTAAATTCTATCAAATGGATGTCAAATCATCTTTTCTAAATGGAGATCTAAGAGAAGAAGTCTATATGTAACAACCAGAGGGTTTCCAAATGTCAGATAACCTTGACTTTATCTGCAAGCTAAAGAAAGCCTTATATGGGTTGAAACAAGCTCCTCGTGCCTGGTATCAGAGACTGGATAAGTACCTACAAGACAAAAGGTTCAAGAGAGGAACAATTGATAGCTATCTATATATCAAAACATATGGTAATGATCTGCTCATTGTGTTGGTCTATGTAGATGACATCATCTTCGGTAGTAATAATGCTTCATTGGTAAAATGGTTTGCTTATGCCATGCAGTATGAATTTTAAATGTCTATGATAGGGGAAAATTCATTTTTTATTGGCCTACAAATTACTCAGAGGTCTGAAGGAATATTTCTTTCTCAAGAAAAGTATCTAAGAGAAATGTTGAAAAGGTTTCAAATGGAAGATTATAAACCTATGAGCACACCTATGGTCATTGGATGTAAGTTAAGAAAGGATGATGATTCACCTAATGTTGATCAGAGTTCATATAGGTCTATGATAGGTAGCCTATTGTACATCACAACATCCCGTCTAGACATAATGCATGCTATTGGAATGGTAGGAAGGTATCAGGCCACACCTAAACAGAGTCATTTGTTAGCTGTCAAAATAATATTCAGATAATTGAAGGGAACAATGGACTATGGCCTATGATATCCTAGGAATCAAAATTTTCAACTATCAGTCTATTCATATGTTGATTGGGCTAACTGCGTGGATGAAAGGAAAAGCGCGAGTAGAGGTGCATTCTTCTTAGGAGATTCCCTTGTATCATGGTTGATCAAGAAGCAAGGTTCCATTTCCTTATCAACTATAGAAGCTGAATGCATTGCAACTGCCACCTATTGTACCCAAGTATTGTGGATGATTCATACACTTGTAGACTTGGAGGTAAATTATACTGCACCGATTCCAATCCATTGTGATCATACCAGTGCAATTAGTGTTTCAAACAATCCTTTCTTCCACTCCAAGACCAAGCATATACCCATCAAGTATCACTTATTGAGGGAACAAGTAACCAAATATGTGGTTTCTTTGCATTATATACCATCCAAAGATCAGATTGTTGATATCTTCACTAACTTGCTTGCTTAAGCTCAATTTGAGTATCTACACCAGAAGTTGGGCATGACCTCACTATCAACCTAAGAGGGTCCATCCTGTCAAGGGGAGTATGTATTGGTTGAATATCTGATACCTCCAAAAACTACTGCAACAACTCAGGGGGAGCATTTTTTATTTGACATTGATGTCAAAGGGGGAGAAAATGTCTAGATGATGCAGTTGGAGATCTAAGAAGAATAGTGTAGCTATTAAAGGTTGCCATCAATGCCAAAGGGGGAGATTGTTGGCATGTTTAAAGCAGAGTGTGCTTTTTATTGATGGAAAGAACAACAGAGCAAGCTCGAGAAGATTAGGAGGAGAAGTGAACAATATGTAGAGATGAGAAAGCTCAGAAGAGACAACAGTGTCCAGAAGCACAGCTGAGGTCCAAGTCATCAGGACTTGCAAAAGGATCAAAGGTCGAGGCCTTTGAAACTTAGAAATTATTCCAAGGTGGGAGGATGCACAAGATCATGAGGAGGAGCGACAGTGGTCATTGGATCACCAATCTTGAATACCCGATGGCCATCATATCAGAGTCTAGATAGGAGGAGTGCTTAGAGGAGGAGATTAGACCTCAGTCGTTGGATATGAGCACCAAGGATCCACAGTCGTTGGATCCAGTATAAACTGTGAAGAGGATCAGGCTGTGATCCATCCTCCAACTCGCGATATGTGAAATCACAATAAGATCTAAACTATTGGATCCATATGACACATGGCAAGAGATCAACATTTCGCTGACTCACAAATTGGAGAAGTCAAAGGTGATTTTTGTGGGAACTCGCGATATCCGAGGTCGTGAAATGATCATGGACGTTGGAGATAGAGGACACATGGTGAGCAATTGGAATTTCATTGACTCGCAAATCAGGGAAGTCAAAGACAGAGTATTTCAGATATTGGGAGTTGGAAGAGTTAGGGTNCAAAGGTGATTTTTGTGGGAACTCGCGATATCCGAGGTCGTGAAATGATCATGGACGTTGGAGATAGAGGACACATGGTGAGCGATTGGAATTTCATTGACTCGCAAATCAGGGAAGTCAAAGACAGAGTATTTCAGATATTGGGAGTTGGAAGAGTTAGGGTTGGCTCACGTTAAAACTCTCAACATGCGAGGTCATGAAATGATATGGGCCATCAGATCATAGATGATCATGGGCCGTTGATCTGGAGAAAGTATCGGATATCAGGAGTTCAAGAATTGAAAGAAGGGAGGTGCTCTAACCTCTGACATCGTGAGTCACGAATCACTCGAATTCTTGGCTCGTGGTCATAGACATGGTCACATCAGCGAAGGAGCTAGAATGTTGCTAAGCTCCACCTCAGAGTTTCACGAGTTGGAAGTTTCGAGGAAACACACAACAAGAAATCATGAAATGTGAAATCGTGATTTGATCACAGCCGTTAATCAAAGGGAAAGATCCGGACCATTGATTCGATATGGAGTATTTTGGATTTCGCGAATTGGGAGTTTCAAGGCAACTTATAGCAGGAGTTCACGAAATAAAAAATCATGACACACCCCTCTTGCTTAGACCCTGGTCACAGCTGGTGCTATCATTGATGAAGGTTAAGGGATGAGCTAGCACGTCGCTAGGCTTTACAACAGAGATCGTCGAAATTGGAAACATCCTTTTGAATAAGTGCTTGGTCACTGCTGGTGGTCATGCGAAGGAAGAATCTTAGGATCTAAAGAAGACATAATGGACTCGTTGTAACTGCCAGAACGCAGTGATGAAATTGGCCAGAAAATTCAAGGAGTTGGAGGGTGATTTCCAGAGGAGCTGAAGAGCCTTGAGGTAACTATTAGTGGAATGAAGACTGATCAGAGAGAAAATTGACAAATGGAAAAGTGTCGAAGTTTGTAACTGCAACAGAGAGGATAAAGCTCGACTGTGACAGAGAAGACGAAGAGTCGCACTACTAGAGAAGGAAGAGAATATCACCATAACAACTAGTGATGGTATAGCACATGGAGCATGCAGTTGGTGCATAGAGAATATAAAAACACAGAACAGAGAAGATATTGTTGCTACCATTGAGAGTGATTCATGCGAGAAAAGAGATGCTAATGCAAGAGAGCAGACCAGAGTAGCAGAATAGTGATGAGACTGCTAAGCCAAAGATAAATTTTGTATCACTGTAATAAATTCAAGAAATCAAAGATTTATATTTCAGGGTGGTAGGGAGGTGCTAGGGAGGATTGGTGTCCTCAGAGTTTCAAGTGTTTGCTTGAACACAAGGAGTTGTAGCTTCCATCTGGTTGCATCTAGAAAAACCAAGGTGGTAGGGTGGTGCAAGGGAGAACTATTGTTCTCTGTTATACAGGTCAATTCTTGTGTGACTGGAAGTTGGTGCTTCCATCCAGTTGGTGTTGGAACACTTAGGGAATTGGTGCTTCCTTCTAGTGGGTGCTAGAGAAACTAGAGAGTTGGTGCTCTAAGCAAGTTTCATCTTGCAAAACAGATGTGGTAGCCTCAAAATGAGTTGGTTCTCATAATAATGATAATTTACATAATATAAAGATTACTTATCATATAAAGAAGAAGAGGTTTTTCCCTCTATGGGCTTCCTCAGGAAATATTTGTCTCAGTGTGTTTCATGTGTGTGATTGATGGTGAATACTCTATTGCTTACTTCACTGAATTATTGTGACCATCATTGAGTGCTTTGTAATTAGATTTAAAATGGGCATAATTGTTTAAGCATAGTAACAACTGATTCACCCCCCCCCCTTTTAGTTGTCCAACATGCTACTTGAACTGGCTCCTCCAGTTGTTGTTCCTTGTGTAGATGTACTTCCTACTGTTGGACTTCTTCTGAACTTCACTTTTCTAAATGGTGGTGTTCTCTTTGGTGTATGAGTCAAACATGGGTTTATGGGTTCCACACTAACATTAATATGGATAGGATGGCTTCCTTCTCCTCCCGTTCTTGGACCTCTCATTTTCCTCTCATATGTTGCATGCAGGATTTCCTAAATCGACTCCACAACTCGAAGATCCTCTACCTCTTCCTCATCACTCGCCATGCCTTCCCTCGTGGCTACGGATCTATTCTTGGTATTCACCTTATATTGGTAGGGTACTCTGCTATGCGTCTTTCCCGATGATGCCAAGATCCACTTGATCTAGTCATCATCCATCATGATCGAGTCCAAAGGTTCCTCCTCCTTCTTGCCATTATCCTTACCTCCTTCTATTTATCCTCTCTCTGTCGGTGCTTCCCCCCATCCCCCATGCATGCAGGGAAGTTTAGCTATCTGATTCCATTGTCATTACACCTTTGTTATATAACAATATCTTAATATAAGTATATAGTGATCGAATGTACCTGCCTCGAGGTCTGCATAGAAATTCTTGCTCTGTTGTGCTATATGACTTCACTGTGTCAACTGCAAACTCTGTTATGAACCCTGCAACAATACTGTCAAGCCAAAAGTCTACTGCACGAGTGAATTTGTTGCTCACCTGTTGTAACTACTCAATCTGTACTAGGGTCCAATCTAGTTGTCGAATCCAGTTCGTCGCGTGGTTATCCTTCAACCTTAGTATCCACTCCTATAGTAGATGCAGAAAATCACAGAAAAAGACTTTGTGTAAATAAGTAAACATGTATTTGTCCAAATATTTCCGGGGTGTGATTCTAGGGTTTATATTGTCTTTCTGTGAAAAATCTCTCTTTGGTTCTCAACCAACCTTTGATTTTTTATTTTGTGGGGTTCCATGGTATTAACATTCCCTTATAGTGGCTCATTTTTCTCTTCTTTTCTTTGTTCTTTTCTTGCTCAGTCTATCTTAGCTACTCAGTCCTCTCTCATTCCTATCAGCCCAAAAACATAACCATTTGTTGGTTACTTACTCTTCTTTCTTTACCATCTGAGTTATTAACCCAGGGTTCATGTCTTTTCGGGTTTCCAACAAATCCTCTAAAACTATTGACCCTCCTGGTAAACCAAAAGGAAACACAACACACAAAATGCGCTGCCCAGTCTCACCCGAGATAGATTTAAATGGGTGGTTGTAAGACTCAGGTGTTTACATACTAGGATTGAGTATGAGATAGGGGTTTATTATTCAGAGCCATGTACTACAAAATTTGATTGCAATTTACTATTATTCACGGTTATGCATTTATCTTCCACAGTTTATTTCGTTAACAACCTGATCATATTTCATAACAATATAATGACTCATTCACTAAGAAAAACAATTAACTGATGAAAGAAGACAAAGGTATGCATGCATTCATGACACTACACAGATATTACCGTGGTTCACCCCCTCCTAGGTGATGTCGACAAAGATTTGGCTCTCGTCTCTTTTATTATGGTAGTTCTGCATCTTCAGTGCCACATGCTTACAATTCTCCTTAGATGGGTAAGATCTACATGAGGCAAACTAGATCGCACCAGGCTCCACAAACTGTGATCTAATCCTCAGATATTCCTTCTCTCCTATGTTCTAGCTCAATAGCTTACAAAATAGTTCATATCCACATTACATATTGTATCGACTCGTACATAACTCATATGAACAATATAAAAGAGAACTAGTTAGGAACCAACAACAACAACCTAATTCCTATGTATCTATATATTTATATCTATCGAGCTCTTCAGCCGTTTACATTGTATTACACAAAAACCCTAACCCTACTGACATTAGGTATTCCTCCCATGTGCATGTGTTGTTCTTCCTTCCAACTGTCACTTTCCTTGTGCACGCTTTCTTGCATGCACGCGTGTTGTGTTTCCCTCCAGTCGTTACTTCAATTTATGCGCGCTTTCTTTCCCCATGATCATCTTTCTTTCCACTTCGGGATGGTGCCAACACATGCTCAACGTATTGTTGGGAATGGATAGACTTATCATACTATACCTTAACATATTGCTTATTCACCTCAATGTCTATAGTGACATCTGAACTGTAATACCCATGTTTCCCCCAACTTGTAATTAATCATTAATTATGATCACCATGCTATGGAATGGGAACAATGTAAATGTATTATTGTTTAGAATGAAAATAGCTTATTGTGGGGGTGAAGCCTTGAACTACTGGCCATGATATCACTTGAGGAAAAAGTGACGAAACCATAGAGACTGTTCATTATGCCAAAATGACCCCAAATTCTCTTTGTTGAAATAATAAGCCTCATCTTGATTTCCAAGGAAGAATTAGTTAATGAAAGAAGGACTGGTGGTTGAACAATCAAATACCCCCATGAATGGGAGCATGGAGGGTCTATATGAGGAGACAAAAAATGGTCAGCCTGAAGTACAATAGAGAGAAGTTTTCCTACAGGCCCACATTGACTCGATTTTCTTCTAACAGAAGGAATAAGACAAGTCCATAACCTTCTTGAGGAGGAAAAAGGCGTGCAAGAATACAAGTGAAGGTAGACAAGAAGAAAACCAAGCCCACAGGGGGTGTGCAACTGGGGGATATGAAAAGAGGAAGAGGAAGAGCATGTGAGTCTCTTCATCTAGGAAGAAGAACTGGAAGCTTGATAGGTTGTTCTGGTTACTAGAGAGAACAAGAGAAAATATCTCTGAGAATTTGCAGAAAAAATGGCCTGAGCATAAGATCACGAGCTTGATGTTGAGGGGGCATCTGATAAACCTTGCAGAGGATGTGACAAAGAAATATATTTGAGGATTTGCAATATTTTTTGTGATAGAGAGAGAGTCTCTGAGAAACTGCAAGAGTTCCCTAGTGATATCATGGCTTGGCACGGGGGTGGACAAAGTGCTAAGAATGAATGAATCTGAGCGTATGGTTGGGTGGAAAGGAAAACACCCATAGTCAGTTGGTCAGTGATTGACTATAATAGATAAGTATTGTGTTTACCTTGTGCACTTGGATTGAAATGCATGATTTAAATGTCTGTAATTATGATTAATTGTGCTTCGCATGAAATTAATGGTTCTAATGCTTATTTCTCTTCTGTAAGCCATTGAATTTGAATGGGTGTAAGGTGACAAGTTTGTCCTTTGGGTTGGTTCGAAAATATATTTCCCTATTTTAGAACGTAAGTTATGTGAATTGGAGGGCACTCCCTTCAAACTAGTTGTCCAAGAAACCACGGGCTCATGCCCACTTCCTTATTCCAAATCTTGGCTAAGAGTTAAAGAGTGTAGCCTCTGGAACTTGAAAACGTTCCATAGGACCAAGTCCATGGAACCCTTTGCTACACTAAAAGGGGAGCTAAGTTGTTCAAGACTTCAAGATTTTGGAACTCCAGGGAGAATGAACACTGCAACGTCTAAATGCACCAAAGGCAACTTATCGGACCAATTATTTGAAGAATGACTGACGATTGGTGGTCAGTTACCTGTAATCGTGGGATTAGTCCCCATGCTAAACCCCAATCATCTTCTCGGTCATGAAGTAACATGAGCCGCAGATATGAGGGTATTTGGGAACCTCCCTGACCGTTGGATCTACACCAAGGTCAGTCCGACATTGACCACTTCGGGAGAATAGTAGAGCCAAATCCCCCATATGCCAGAGTTGCAAAGTATTGTGGGTCATTGATATACGAATCCTTCAGGATCCCTATCGACCTTATGATCATGAGGATATGCATATCACGTCAAGAGCATGTGGGGGTCCACGTGTCAAGAAACGGTGATGCCATTTGTGGCAGCTTTGTGAAAGAGAAAGGAGATGTCGATGACTTGAGGCATGTGCCACGTATCTTGCCAGCGTGTTTTGGGTTGACAGGCATCCCTCTATGAGTGGCCTAATACTAAGACCAAGGGACCCTTGAGATAGAATTATGAGTTCTTGATCTGGAGAGTCTATGGATAACCCCTCCCAACCATCTGAACCACCATTGGAAGGATTCACGTGTAACACTTCGACAAAGTCCTACTTCGTGAAATGATGTGAATCGTAGATTCAAGGACACTTTGAGATCTTCCCGGACCATTGGATCTATGTTGTAGTTATTCCAATGTTGATCACTCCTGGGATCCTTCAAAAGTTCAGGATTTCGGGACTCTATAGGATATGCACATAGAAAGAAAAAGAGGTGTTCAACACCGAAGTGTCGAATGTTGAATTCCCATAACCCTGTATGTTAAATGAGAATGAAGTCCTCTTGGTGGATTTAACAGTGGATGTATTTTCACCATAGATGTAGGAGCATTGGGGAGCTCCAGGACTTCTTGGAAACTTGGGATAGTATGAATGAGATGAATCCACGCGGGTGCCACGTGGCCTTTGACCAATGATGATCGCAAAACTTTGAAAGGGCATAAATTCCAATTCAGAGTTCGGGTTTGAGCATGGTAGCAGTGGTTGGAAGGATCTTGACAAGAAGAAGGTGATGGATATCTCAAGAAGAGGATTCAAGATGATGGAGGAAAGTGAAATTTTGATGCCCCTTCCCTTAAAAAGGTACTTAAGGAGTTGGGTGTGTTACAAATTGGTATCAAAGAGGGAAACAACACTTTGCCTGCTTGGGCTCACGAAAGAGTCAAGTGATTATTTTTATTTCTTAGAAAACTTTAAGGGAGAAGACACCCTTCCCTACCCTATATAGCAGAGCATGATTCAAGAAAAAAATTGGATGGGTTGTGAAACAATCATAAGACTAGTTTACCAAGGCTAAGATGAGCCTGTAAAGAGTATTACTTCCATACATACATTATCTGCATAAGTTCCTTGAGGAGAAGGGTGAATATTAAAATTTAGTTGGGATTTTAACCAATGAGAATGAATCATGCTAGACTAGGGGAGAAGAATCCTATCATTTCTTTTTGAGAAATGATAGCTAGTCCTACAAAAGTGGGATTATGCCAAGGAGTATTAATAATAAAACTTGGATGCATATGGAAAAATATTGAACCTCCAAATTAGGAATGTTATAACCCATGGTGGGTTGTAAGGTATGGTCTACTAATGGACCTTTTTCTGAGAATGACCTTATGTTAGCAGGAGTTAACAACAAGAATGAAATGTTGATAATGTTGCAGCCTGTTACCTTAATAATATAGGACTATAAGGATTAATGAGATACTGATGCAAGTTCCGATTAAGGAGGTGTCAAAACACCTTTGGATGACCAGTGGATCATATTGACATCCAGAGGTGGATGGTAGACATATGGATATGGCTTGGTATACTCAAATAGCTATAAGAGGAACTTTATGAAAATATTCCCTCGTAGAGATTTGTTTACCAAGAATGAATTGAGGCATGAAGAAGAGACTAGAAGTGGTTATCTTACTTCCTTGAGTTCTAAATTCTAAATTATGGAAGGTTTTTACAGTAGAAAGGGAAAAAGTGACCCTTGTTAGTTATTTCCATGTAGAGAGGGAATCCTCAATATGAATTATGACTATGAGACTAGTCGTATGATTGACTGCAATCCCTCACTAAAGAAAAATAATATTATAACTAAATTATCAATGCGAATGAATGAGGTAAAAAGGTGCAAGCGATGCACCTACATATATAAAAATATGTGTATACATTCTTAAAAGAATAATACGACTACAAGCTCTCAAATGAGAGGGAAGATCAGTATTGATTTTCTCTGTGAGACTTGTCATAAGTATGGCAACAAGATCCTTGGGACAAAGATCTGAAAGTCTGATATGTCCATGTGTATTAGTGACATGGAACAAATTCACAGCCCTATCGACTGCTGAGAATTGAGCAGTGGATTACAAGAATATCTCTCTCTC
>JASDQU010738227.1:192684-224912 GCA_032191745.1 Picea mariana | reverse complement strand
TATATATATATATATATATATATATATATATATATATATATATATATATATATAAGAATCCTGGATTACATTCTAAAACAAAATGTACAAGTGGAAGACTAACAAATGAAATTTCACCATTCTGATAACTGAATGGTAATGTGTGTTGAGGAAAAGATATGAAATGATCTTAATCAAGCATTTTCAGATCTTTCTTGGCTAAAGAAAGATAGATGCAAATGTCACCCTATGTTTATAGCCATCAAAATTTGTATCCTAATTCACAAGTATTGGTTACAAGTGCTTAGGTTGGTTTTTATAAATGGAAGCTTGCTGAAAAATTCATTATTTATGTAATTTTATGAATATAACAGATGCTGAAATAAATATGGAGATAGAAGTAAAGACACCAAGTCAATAATCAAAACAGATGAGACATAAAGCAATCGTTTATTTCATTCCAATTTGTCAAAAAAATCGTTCTCTTTACAAAATTCCATTAGGAATTTTTGGACCAAAGTCAAACTTAGATGTCCCTGATGAATTATATAAAAGGACTTCTGACAGAAAGTTAAAAAATGAACTTTAAAAGATGGATCATCTTGCCACAGATTGTTTCCCACTCAACTCTACACAATAGCCTTTGTCAGTCATGAAATTTAATTCACAAATAGACAAGTCTACACAGACTATCAAAGATAGATCAACACCTTTGAAAAACAAGTGTTTGAATGATGTAATTCATCCCTGAATATGGTTGTCTACAATAGGACCCTGCTATCATAAAAGAGAATTAGGCTTCCAATGGATTAAAGAGTGAATGAAAACTGAATTGTCTCAACAACACTCAAAAAGCAAACCTTAGTATGCTTCTCCTTCTATTCTCCTCTTGTTCCTCCTTTTACTTTTTCCTTTAAGCAAATTAGAATTGGTTGAAGTAGTTGAACTACTTATTTAGTTAAGTTAACTAAAACTCAACCAACTTTTTAGTTAAGGGGGAAAAGTAATAAAATTATAATAATGTTTTTAATAAATAATAACTAGTAGGTGGGACCCCTTGTGACTCCCTTTAGTTCTTTAACAATCATAACACAACTAGTTAATAAAAAAAAACATCCCTCCTTGTGACTCCCATCATCACTTTCATATTTTGACAATTTATATCAATGATAATTGAAATTATTTCCAAAAATATATTACCCATATATCCAAAAAATAGTGTGTTGTCCAAAATTTCAGAAGTCAATTGTTCTCAACAATTAATAAATAAAAACTTAAAATTCATATTTTCCACTCTGGGAGGCAATCTTTCCCTTGTTGTTGCTGTCACCTTTTGATCTCTCTGAAWTTGCCTTAGGCTATGTGGATCCTTTAGGCCTAATTTCACTGATCACATGAGAACAATCATATCTCAAATGCATGTGGGAGGACACGGATTTGGAAGAGTCATTTGAGGGTGAGGAGGATGCAGTGGGACTCAGTTTTTAACCTTTTGCTTGCATGCGAAGATTGTACTGGTGAGTGGATAGGGGAAGCTTGGGAAATTTGATTAACAGGTGGAGGGGTAGGTAGAGATAAGTTAGGCCAGCCATGATGTTGGGAGAATGTTAGGTGGACAGTCTCTTGCCATCCGTCATTTTCAGGGACTTCAGGTTGCAGTGAGACATGAGGAGGCACTGGGATACAGGGTGTAATATCCCTYGGCCGAACCCAAATGTAAATATAATCCAAGTATATTAAGATGGTGAGTTGTTTAGACATCATTTATGTAGTACACCTTTCATGGCATGGTGCGCTCATATACTGCGCMGTAAAGTGATGTAATGGGCACATTTATGGATACCACGCGCAGTAACTAAAGTGCGTGCAACCTTAAAGATAGAGGATACAACACGCAGTAACTAAAGAGCACGCAAACTTGAGGTCAGCTAATACCACACACAGTAACTAAAGTGTGCACAATATTAAGGTCAACAAACCTTTATGTATATGATATGCGTTATAGGCTGGTGAGCTAGTATTATAAGCTGGAATGCTTATGTTTTGGAATTAGGCCAGAGCGCCTAGATGTTAAAGGCCAGTGTGCCTATTTTGTATATGCTTCATGATCAATATAAAATACATAGTTGCACATAGACCGACTATGATAAAAGAGAAGGGGGACTAGATTCCAACCAAATAGAAAAAGGGAGGGCCTAAAGTTAAGAACAGGACTAAGCTAGAGAGCTTTAAGCTGAAAAGAAATATTATATTTATATTTCTTAAAAACATAAAGTACGGATAATTAATTTATCCTAAGTCCTAAAGTAGGGGACAAGTGTATCAAAGAAGCTTCCAACATGACAAGTGTCAAGATGGAAACATGCATACTTATTGTTGAGACTTCTTTCCTTTGAGGGGATTGACCATTGTGGAGGGGGGGGAACCTTACCATTTTTCCTTCGACCAAAGAACCAGTATCCAGAATACATTCAGCCAGTTCTTGAGCTACCTCGTATCTTCCTACCACCGTACCTAGACCAGATTGATAACCATTCCTATTGGTGTACCTGTCATCTAGGGATCAGGATTAAAGAGGCAGGTTGTCAGGCCCGTGAGCAATTCTCTGAGTGAGAGAATTGTTGAGGATCGATTTCCTGAAGGTGCTAAACTGTGACTACAATGCTCTGAGACTTCTGGTCTAGCCTATTGCTGAAGCCCTGGAAGGGAAGTGGGGCAGCCAAAGGACTATTGAACAGAGAAGGGGCACACATCCTTAGGTGGGACAGGCATGTGGGGAAGGAGAGGCTGTAGGTTTTGGTTCAGTGAACGCCTGAGAGGGAGTCTTTCCAGTTGATCATGAACCTTTAGCCTGGTTAGGAATCCCTTTCTCGGGTGGATTCTAGTCCCAGCTTGGGGTTGACGCACTGTTGAGAGTGATGAACAGTGTAGTCTAAGGCTAGGAGGTTCATGGATGGTTTGCACGCAGTTGGTGACATTCTCACTAAGATAAGTACTGGTTATGTGATGAATTTACATGCTGCATTGTCATTTGTGTGTTATTTTATGAGTTTTATTGCTTGTGTGAGCATAATTGTCCATATGTTTAAGGGTAGACCCCTGTATATGCTACATGTCTATGTTTACAGTTAATTCATTCTGGAATCATATATTTACAGAATGCAACTGTTTGTTTATACTTTATATGAGAAGATTTTGCTAGAGTATTGTATGTATATGTTTAATTGCATGTAGTTTAGTATGTATGTATGCATGTTTGTGTGTACATACATATATAAAAGAGAAAAACTTATGTGACATAGCTTAGTTGAATACTGGGGTGTTACAATATGTTGTTAGAACTAAGTTAACTGTCTGAGTAGTGGCATTCCCCGACCTGTTGGTGGTCGGGGGTATGTTACAGTATTGTATCAGAGTGTCAATTTTTGACAATGAGCTTGAATGGGCCAAACAAGCCGAATGGAGACAAGATTACAGTATGGTATACAATATATTGCATTTATGGAAAATTGAGCCACCGCGCAGAAGAATAGTATGTAGGGGTGCGCACATAGTAGAAGTATGAGTTGTATCGCTAGAGTACAGGAAAGGGTGCACGGTAGTGACAGAGTATTCGATGGGGCATACAAATTATTGTATGAAGTAAGGCATATTGAACTTTAGCATGGTGCAATGAATAGAGAGAAATGCATGTGAAATATCCAAGTGCGATACATAAACAGTGCGCAATAGATATTGGCGCGCAATACAAGAGTAGTGTGCACAAGTTATTGGCGCAACAAAGAGAAAATGTATAGTAAATAAAGGTGCATAGGTTGAATTTTATGCGCGTGAAATCATCTGAAAAGATAATTAAGACGATGAGCCTGAGTTTAAATAGAAAATTTTCATAGTATTCAAAGAAAGAGGAATACAATTGCATTGAAGTATTATTTAAAATGAGTCAAGAGAGTGAGATGAATTCTGGGTTTTATTCAAACAGTTGAAGGTGAAATATAAGTTACCAGAAGACACATAATATTAAAGGAAACAAGATTCATAACATCATCAGTGGAATCTTGTCATAAGCAGTACAAAATCTGCTTCTACGCATGTATATTAATTCAAAATCCAAAATTACAAAAAGGGGATGATTCAAAATAGTTGTGGTCCTATTTAAAGAGACCGCTCAAGAACAGGTCTATCATCTTCAAAGCTTCCTTACCTCTGCTATCATATGTCCAAAAATCACTGAAATATACTCAATTGTATTTGAGGGCTCATTTCAGCTTAGCTAACTCCTCCTTTAAAGAATCTAACCAAACCGGTTGATTCTCTCAAACACTCTCAGTCGCTTCAGTGATAGGTTCTTTCTTATGTCGCTTGCTTCATTTCTTCTTAGCAGTTGGTCTATTGATAACCAGGTCTCTCATGATTGGATTTAGCCTGATTTCCAATCTTGAATCAGTAACAGGTATTGTGTGAAATTTAGTCGCCAGTATCTGCACGACTACCTTTTCCTTTGTACTCGCAGGAAAATTTAGCATGTTGCCCGAATAACTAGTCTCATTGGATTTAACTAGGTCCATATAGCTCAGTTTTGTGGACACCAGAATACTTTTGTAGAGATGAGAAGTTCGAACCAGTTTGGAGACTGCTCATTGATGGATAAGATGATGCTTACATACCTGAGAGTTGGTAGTTATAGAGCCTCAATAATGAATCCCTGACAGACTTGCGCACAAGTGCAATGGGTTGCCATGCTCTACTAATCCATTTCAAATGATTAAACTTTTTGAGTTCGTTACATGTTGACGTTCACCTAACTTCAAACGAATGTGAGGTACGAGCGAATGAGACGGGATGATCTGACTAACCGTCACCCGTCCCATGAATGGTGGATTTGACATATTGAAGCACGTGACATCTCAAATTCTTCAAAAGTGGTTTCAGAAAACCTCCTTTCACCCAATGTATCTCTGTGTGATGATGTAGTTCTCGCTAAGTTCTCAAAACTTGGGTCTTGTCTAAGAATTGTCATGGTGGCAACACCAAAAAATCAAAAAAGATAATTCTGATATATTTATTGAGCCGAAATAGTTCATATTTCTCGTGGATTGTTGATTTAGTTAACCTAATAAGTTTTAATGGTTGCACATTTTACAGAATTAACAACAACTAGATCAGATCAAATCAAGTACCAAATCCATAGGAATGGAAGAGACATGGGGAAATTATAGTCAACAATATGAGAGCATAGGGATGAATGTCCATTTGGACATTGAAGGAACAAACTCCAATGGACATGGAGAGGAAAGGGATGAAAACCTAACTATGGTAGAGACCATTAGAAATTTGCAAAAATATGTCCAAAGCCATAAAGCTAATAATGAAAGGCTCATGAGAGCCAAAGAGCAGCAAGATGAATTCAACATGAAGTTATTGCAAAGTCTGAATAGAATAGAAAAGAAACTGGAAAAAGAAAGTGACTCAAGCAAATCTGGAAGTCACAAACTTTCGAATGAGAAAAATAAATCAGGAAATGTTAGTAGACACCACCATCACTCCCTAAAGCATTCCAATAAAAGAGCAGGTAGCAACACAAGTCCATCCCCTGTCAAACAACATAAGAAGTTTGGGGTGGATGAGCTACAAGGAGAAATGAACAAAATCAAACCTCCTACATTTGATGGTGATCACAAGAAGAATGAAGATGCAGAAACACAGTTGCTGGGCATGAGAAAGTATTTTCAATTACACAATTATTCTTCTCATGCAGAGGGTAGAATTTCCATCTATCAACTCAAAGGAAAGGCATCCATGTGATGGGATCAGCTTGTGCAGGTACAACACATTAAAGAGAAGAGCATTACTTGGAGGGAATTTAAGAAGTATTTTGAGAAGAAATACTTAACCAAGAGATATTATGACAAGAAAATGAAAGAATTCTTTGAACTCAAACTTGGAAGCATGCCATAGATGAATATGAAATAAGATTCCTAGAACTGTTGAAGTGCATCTCCTTCATCAAGGATGAGATAGTTAAAATTCAAAGGTATTTGAGTGGATTGCTAGAATTCATCGGTGAAAAAATATAGTATGATGATCCCAATACATTGGAAGAGACCATAAGGCAAGCTAAATGTCAATATGATCAATAGAAAACAAAGCCAACTTTCCAAAAATATTGGGAAGAGAAAAATAAGTTCAAGGTGGATCAGAGGAAGAAATGATTTAAACCATCATTCTTCATAAATAGTCCACAGGGACCACCAACTTCTAAAGAGCCCAAAACAATAGAGGAAAACGGCCAAAGGCCAAGGCAACCACCTATTCAATGTTGGGGTTGTAAAGGAGATCATAGGTTCATAGATTGTCCTCACAGAGGTGAGAAAGGAAGGAATGTTTATAATGTATGGCAAGATGAAAAAGTGGAGGACATGGGCTGAAATGTGCCAAGGATCTATGCAGCCCTGGATAACAAGCAAGCAGAATATTAGTCATACATGATTGAAGTGGAAGGTATGATTAACAACCAAACCATTTCTATTTTAATTGATTCGTGAGCTAGTCATAGTTATATAGATCCTAAGATGGAAGAAAGTTTACAATTGCCAAGAAGCAAGCATGGAAAATATTGGTTGGTACAGTTGGCTACAGGAGCCAAAAGAAAGGTTAATGAGATGGTTAAGTCATGTCTCATGGACATGAATGGACTGAACACCAAGGCAGATTTGAATATCTTACCCTTAGGTTCGTATGACTGTTTAATTGGGATGGATTGGTTGGACCCACATCATGCTCTATTGGATTGTCATAACAAAGTAATCACTTTATTGGATGAAGAAGGGAACCAAAGGAAAGTGAAGGGAATTCCCAGGGCAATAACCGTTAGAGAAATTTCAGCATTACAGTTGAATAAATGTTATAGAAGAGGATGTCAAATATTTGTAGCTCATATGGAGGAGACACCTAAATACAAGGTGCCAAATTTGGAGGATTATGCAGTCCTGAAAGAGTTTGAAGATGTATTCAAGGAAGTACCAGGACTACCCTCAAAGAGAGACCTTGATTTTTCTATAAATCTAACACCATGAGCATCTCTCGTGTCAAAGACTCCTTATAGAATGAGTACACCAGAATTGAAGGAGTTGCAAATGCAGCTTGGAGAAATTCTGAAAAAGGGGTATATACACCCAAGTGTATCACCTTGGGGTGCCCCAGTCTTGTTTGTGAAAAAGAAATATGGAACATTAAGATTGTGCATTGATTTCATATAGTTGAATAAAGTGACTGTAAAGAACAAGTATCCTCTACCAAGGATCGATGATCATTTTGATCAATTGAAGGATGAAAAGATGTTTTCAAAGATAGATATCAGATCGGGATACCACCGAGTAAGAATTAAGGAGGAAGATATAAAAAATACCACCTTCAGGACAAGGTATGGTCATTATGAGTTCACAGTGGTGCCATTTGGGTTGCCAAATGCACCAGTTGTTTTCATGTGCTTAATGAATGGTGTTTTCCAAGAATATTTAGACAAGTTTGTCATTGTATTTTTGGATGACATTCTTATATACTCTAAGATAGAAGAAGAGCATGAACATCATTTGAGGATGGTGTTGCAAGTATTAAGGAAGCATCAATTGTATGCCAAATTGAACAAGTGCTCATTTTATCAAAAGTAAATTCAGTATCTGGGGCATATCGTCTCAAAAGATGGGATAGCAGTGGACCCTGAGAAGGTTGAAGCCATTAGAGAATGGTCAGGACCAAAGAATGTGACAAAGGTCAGATCATTCATGGGCCTTGCAGGCTACTACAGGAGATTCATTGGAGGATTCTCAAAGATAGCACACCCAATTACTTCCTTGCAAAGAAAGGGTATGAAGTTTCAGTGGACGTCAGACTGTGAAAGGAGTTTCCAACATTTGAAACAATTATTGACAATTTCTCCAATACTAAGGATTGCAGACCCAAATGAAGATTTCATTGTGTGCATAAATGAATGTAATGAAGGACTCGGTGGAGTCCTCAGTCAAAATGGATTTGTGATATGTTATGAATCAAGGAAGTTGAAGGAGCATGAAGTGAACTATGACACTCATGATTTGGAGTTGGCAGCCATAGTGCATGCCCTGAGGAAAGGGAGACACTACCTCATAGGAAAAAGGTTTGATCTAAGAACATACCACAATGGTTTGAAATATTTTCTTGATTGGCCAAATCTAAATGCTAGACAAAGTAGATGGTTGAATTTCTAAGCGAATATGACTTTGATATAAAGCATATCAAAGGGAAAGAAAATAAAGTGTCAGATGCACTCAGCAGGAGGGTGCATGAGCTTCATGCTACAACCATCAACATGTATCAGACTGATGTTAAAAGAAAAATTCTGGAGGCTGCAAATACAGACATACAATACAAAGAATTGATAACAAAACTACAACAAGGTAAGACACCACAGAATATGGATAGTTATAAGTTGGGAGTAGATGGAATACTGCTGCACAAGAACCGAATTTTTGTACCAAATGTCTAGGACTTGAAACGTATAATTTTTCATGAGATGCATAATTTTCCTTATACAAAGCACCCTAGATATCATAAAACCGTAGCAGTGGTCAAGAGACAATACTTTTGTCTAGGTATCAAGAGAGAAATTGTAGAATACATCACTAGGTGTATGGAATGCCATAAAGTTAAAACAGAGCATAGGCACCTAGTAGGATTGCTACAACCTTTGCCCATTCCTGAATGGAAGTGGGAAGTGGTAACAATGGATTTTATTATGGGATTTCCAAGAACAGGCAAGCTACATGATTCGATTATGGTAGTGGTGGACAAGCTTACAAAAGGTGCTCATTTTATTCCACTAAAAACTACTCACAAGGCAGCAGATGTTGTTGATATTTTCATGAAGGAAGTGGCACGATTGCACATAATTCCTAAAACGATTGTGTCTAAAAGAGACCCGAAATTCACCTCAAATTTCTGGAAAGGATTGTTCAAAGGATTCAGATGAATCTGAGCTTTAGGTCAGCTTACCATCCTGAGTCTGATGGGCAGATAGAGAGGGTGAATAGAGTGATAGAAGATATGTTGAGAATGTATGTGATGGATAAACCATCAAAATGGGAAGATTACCTACATTTAGTAGAATTCTCTTACAACAATGGGTATCAGACATCATTGAAGATGAGCCCATTTGAAGCACTTTACGGTAGAAGGTGCAATACACTAGTAAGCTGGGATAATCCAGCTAATAGAATAGTAGTCAGGACAGAGTTGCTCAAGGAGATGGAGGACCAAATGTTAAAAATTAAGCAGAATTTGAAAGTTGTCCAAGACAGACATAAAATTTATGCTGATAAAAATAGAATCCATAGAGAATTCAAAGTGGGTGATCATGTTTTCCTGAAAGTGAAAGCTAACAAGAGTTCCCTGAAGCTGGGAAGCTGCGCCAAGTTGGTAGCCATATTTTGTGGACCATTTGAAATCCGTGAGAGGATTGGTCCAATTGCTTATATGATTTCATTGCCTGCATCTATGTATGTTCATAATGTATTCCATGTATCAATGCTAAAGAAATACATACCTGATGCTAATCATGTTATTGATTGGAATGTTATTCAGGTGGAGTAAGAAGGTGCTTTCCAAGTGCATCTGGTGCACATTTTGGATCGAAAAATCAAACAACTCTGAAATCGTTCCATAGGGATTGTAAAGGTCCAATGGACCTGGTACAGACCTAAAGGCGCTACTTGGGAGCATGAGGATGCAATGCGGGCAGAATACCTGCATCTTTTTGAAAAATTTTGAAAATTTTGTTGTATATCAGTACATGATGCACTGAGGATAGTGCATAAATAAGGGGAGGGGATTGTAATATCCATCTACTGAACCCAAATGTAAATATAATCCAAGTATATTAAGCTAGTGAGTTGTTTAGACATCATTTTTGTAATACACCTTTCATGGCATGGTGCGCACATATACTGTACAGTAAAGCGATGTAATGGGCACATTTATGGATATCGCGTGCGATAACTAAAGTGCACACAACCTTAAAGACAGAGAATACAGTGCATAGTAACTAAAGAGCATGCAACCTTGAGGTCAGCTAATAATGCACACAGTAACTAAAGTGCGCGCAATATTAAGGTCAGGGAACCTTTATGTATATGATATGTCTTATAGGTTGGTGAGCCAGTATTATAAGATGGAATGCTTATGTTTTGGAATTAGGCCAGAGCGCCTAGATGTTAAAGGCGAGTGCGCCTATTTTGTATATGTTTCATGATTAATATAAAATACATTGATGTGCATAGACCAACCACGATAAAAGAGAAGGGGGACTAGAGTCCAACCAAATAGGGAAACGAAGGGCCTAAATTTAAGAACAAGGCTAAGGTAGAGAGCTTTACGCCGAAAAGAAATATTATATTAATATTTCTTAAAAACATAAAGTATGGATAATTAATTTATCCTAAGTCCTAAAGTAGGGGACAAGTATATCAAAGAAACTTCCAACATGACAAGTGTCAATATGGAAATATGCATACTTATTATCGAGACTTAGTTCCTTTGAGGGGATATACCATTGTGGAGTGGGGGGGACCTTACCATTTTTCCTTCGACTAGAAAACCAGTATCCAGAATACATTTAGTCAGTTATTGAGCTACCTCATATCTTCCTACCACCATACCCAGACCAGATTGATAACCATCGCTATTGGTGTACCTATCAGCAGGGGAGCGGGATTGAAGAGGTTGGTTGTCAGGCCCGTGAGCAATTCTCCGAGTGAGAGAATTGCTGAGGATCGATTTCATGAAGGTGATAAATAGTGGCTATAGCGCTTTGAGACTTCTGGTCTGGCCTGTTGTTGAAGCCCTGGAAGGGAAGTGGGGTAGTCGAAGGATTGTTGAGCAGAGAAGGGGCACACTTCCTTAGGTGGGACAGGCATGTGGGGAAGGAGAGGTTGTAGGCTGTGGTTGAGTGAACACCTGAGAGGGAGTCTTTCTGGTTGACCATGAACCTTTATCCTTGTTAGGAATCCCTTTCCCAAGTGGAGTCTAGTCCTAGCTTGGGGGTGATGCACTGTTGAGAGTGATGAACAGTGTAGTCTAAGGCTGGGAGGTTCATGGATGGTCTGCACGTAGTTGGTGACATTCTCACTAAGATAAGTACCGATTATGTGATGAATGTACATGTTGCATTGTCATTTGTGTGTTATTTTATGGGTTTTATTGCTTGTGTGAGCATAACTGTCCATATGTTTAAGGGTAGACCCCTGTATACCCTGCATGTCTGTTTTTACAGTTAATTTAGTCTAGAATCGTATATTTATAGAATGCAAATGTTTTTTTATGCTTTATATGAGAAGCTTCCACTAGAGTATTGTATGTATATGTTTAATTGCATGCAGTTCGGTATGTATGTACGCCTGTTTGTGTGTACATATGTATATAAAAGATAAAAACTTATGTGACATAGCTCAGTTGAATACTAGGGTGTTACAATATGTTGTCAAAACTAAGTTAAGTGTCTAAGTAGTGGCATTCCCTGGCCTGTTGGTGGTCGGGGGTATGTTACACCAGGGACCTGTGGGGATTGGAAGGGAGGCCCTTGAGGCCTAGGTTGGATCACTCCTTGTCCAATCCAGATAAAAAATCTAGCTTGAAATAGTTGGCCCAACTCTTGCGGGTCTTCATCAAAGTGTATAGAGAATCTTGGCCTTCTAGGGCCCCTTTTCTAATTTCCTCTTCCTCGGTTACCCCGACAAGGGCTACCTATGCTGAAAAAGATCATTCATCTATGCATTATTGATTAGCAAATAGTTTCTTTAAAAACCATACATGACAACTCTTTTTAAATATGAAATAAAATTTGGCTCAACAACATATCAAACTCATGCAATCCAATCCATACAAATCATTTAATAGTTGTTAATGAGAAGGGGGTGAACGAGGGTTTTGAGATTTTTGAGGTGTTGTATTGAGTGAAAAATGTTAAAATGAGGGGGAAAAGATCATGATTACTGCTCACAGACATCAAACAATCAACTGTATCGTAAACCAAAGAATACATCATTGTAATTCATCCCCATGCGATCTCTTTAATTGTCATAATACATAATTTATCTTAACTATAATTAAATTTTAAGAATAGGGAGTGGATATTGAATATGGGAAGGTGAGGGAAATTATAATGTGAGAAAAGTGAAATAATGGTAGGGAAAAGAACAAATATTGTTCGAAAAACCAATTAAGTAATCCATAAAACAATTATGTATTCAATGCAAACGATCCAACACCAGTTAAACAATTACTGTGACCAATTAAACAATTATTGTGTGTTAAAACTTGTTCACTGTCCCACATCCAATTTATTTAAAAAATTTCAATTAATACAATGTATAATCATACTCAGAATCGTCATGACTTTCACCCATCTTGTTAAAAGAATTATGTTTCTTTTCATTTCCTTCCCTTTTATATTTAAAAAAAAATGTAAAGGAACACACAATCATATTACTTCAACTCTATTCAGCATATAAAAACATCAACCATTGCCCATAATTTCTAAATCCTCAAATCAAGCATAGACACAGGTCTTTCCTAAGTTGAAAAAAATCTTTTAAAACATGCCCGATTCCATTCTTTTGACAAAATTAACAATTAAATTTGCAATGAAACCATACTACAAAAAACCCTGTGCTTCATCTCTAATGCTGCGATAAAACAAAACGATGCATGATGTCTCCATAAATCATACACAGTAAACAACCAAGTCACAGTCATCAACTCTCCAACTTGCAATAATCTGAATCGAGACAAATTAAACACACAAAAACCACCAACTTCAATTTATACCATGCTGTAGGAACACACAGACCAACGCATAATGAAAAGAGGAATCTCTGTGACTATACATTACCTATTAATCCCAATCAACCAATTTAATAAAAAGCGAGTTGGGTTATCGATTCAAATGTCACAATAAAAGAAGGCAGTGACTGTATACCAATTCGCATATCCAATTATAACTTTTCAACAACCCGATCAAACAGAGAATAGACGATTGTCAAAGCCACTGTTAGAGCACTTAACCAACTTATGACAGTCAAAAAGATACCGGACAAGAGTGCAATTGGTTGGGTTTATCAAAATCGGGCTTTGTAACCATGAACACAAGAATTAATCAAGGGTTCGTTTGGTCACCAAACATAGAGAGACTGGAGGTCGACCACATCAACAGTAGGTGAGAAACCTTCAAGACAAGCACGATGAAACCACAAGACTTATAACCCTTAGCTTTGTAAAATATGGTGACAGTTCAAGACCAGGTAGTGTAGGCCCCGATGCAGAGGAGAAATGATTTCTCACTGGACAGTAACAAATACCAAAAACACATAGAGGCATAACCATCGTGCTTCTCAAGAGCCAAACTAATTTATAACCATGTTGATGGAAAAGCAGACCCCAGGTATTACCAATCAACCCTAAAGCATACCTCTTGGCATAATGGCCACCCCATAACCAACTGTGTTGATGCCAATACCAGAAAATAAGCCCACAACCAGGTGAAAAACCCGCAAGCATGGCTCTCGAGGATACACAGTCACCAAAAGGGGTTTGAAACATACACAAAAATGCCATAACAACTGAATATAACCGGGCATGGTTACCATTAATTGTGAGGAGGCAAACATCAAGGATAAATAGAGAGAAACCCTCCAACAAAATACCCATAACTATTGAAAACAACAGTGAGTCATCACAGTTTACACCACATAGAACAACCAATGAAATCCCAACTTTAACCATCAATTTTTCCATTTGCAAACGAATAACACACAATCATTCCAGAGAAAACACCCACACATTTACACAGTTGCCAATCTCAGGAAAACACAAACCAAGACATTACTGAGCCAATGTTCATTTCATACACAGAGAGAATTCATGGATGGGTGAAAAGAACCATACCTATAACCAGTGGCTTTAAAAATACGAGATGGTCGAGCAGTTCCTTCCATGCCTGAATCTCAGAGCTTAACCACAACAAAACCAAATGAACAATAACCATGCTAGGGTGATGGCCCAATGGGAGAAGTATGGAGTGATGTGCATTTACTGCACATCGCTTCCATCCTCCACTCCATTCAATTTCGTAGTACATGACAACCAACCAAAACAATACCCTTAATCCCATGCCATTAATTCAATGCATCGAAACTTGCACATATTGCTTGTCAATTGCGCCACCCCAATACATATTAACAATTGCCAAAACCATACTATAACATATATCAAAGGTGCCCAATATAACTCAATATAATTCATATATACACTAACATTTCTAGTTAGGACTAACACTAATTCCTTTTTTATTTCATTTGCACATAGTATAGCATAGCATAGTATAGTATAGTTCCCTTTCTTGTTTTTTTTTCATAAGTCCCTTTCCATTTCTCTTATTTCTTGTTGTTAATAACATGTGTCTTGTGTAGGTGTAACAGGTAATGAATCATGGTGACAATAGAAAATGTAATAACAGTAAGTATAAGCCCTTCATAACATGGAATTTCGAGCTTAGAATAACGGAATCAACACATAAAATGCATTATCCATCTGCCACTATGTCGCAAATAAAACCAATATCTCGTCATCAATCATGTAGAACCCTTTAAGCATCATCGAAAAAACAACATAAAATGTGTGATAAGACTATCTCTGAGCCTCCAGTCTACAAGGGGGTCCCACCTACTAGTATTATATATCATTAGCATGGTTTAAATAATAGGCTTTAGCAATACTTTGTGGGAAAAATCCTCGTTGCGATTTTTATCATCAACAAACTGGTGACTCCATAGGGAATTTTGTTCCCAACAGATTAACAACTCATAACATATGGTATCACAGACCAAGAACAACAGATCAAGAAGGTATAACCAGAATGATTATGCAACAGCTGGAAGTGAGTGGATTAAATGGAAAAAATGACCGAGAATTTGGGAATAACTAATGAAAAATGTTAAGTATGAGGGGGTTTATCCCTATATGCATAATCATTCAACCACAATTTTCTCTTTACTTCAACAAGAAAAATTTATGGACTTGCTCTTTTAATTCTCAAATGGATGAAGAAATGGAAAGCAAAAGTGGGAGATAACCAATTTCTTTATAAGACAACAGTGAAAGAAGATAACAAATTCAATTATTCTTTCAGGGAGAACATCGTAACAACTGTGTAAACTTGATTGTTATTGACTAACAATACCTTGTAGGAGTGTCACTATGGCAGAACTGATCCAACATCTTATTCTTGACTGAAATTAAACTAAAAAGATTAAAAGCAATAAAATTTGTGACAGAAATAGGACTTCAAAATTTAAAACAACAGAGATAATATGACAGAATTGTAAATGAAACATAAATCTATTAAAAGGAAAGCATAATTCAAACTAATATAAAAACGTAATTAAAAAGAAGTGGTGGAAAAAGAAAATAGAACTAGATTACTAATATACAGAAAATCCAAACAACGTTAAAATTTTCAAGTTGGTTCCACGTAGTGTTTTAAGTGAGAACCGTTAGTGTTGTAGGAAAACAATCGCCCCTGTAAATATTTTAGAATGTAAGAGTTAGTACCCAGGACAAAAGAGATCTTGAAAGGACCCAACCATAATTTTTGAAACTTTGAGTGTCTTTCCCTATCAGCGTGAGTTGAATCCCAAAATAGTACTTTCTCATTGACTTTAAATTTTATAGTTTTGACACTCTTGTTGAAATAATTCTTAACAGTCTGTTGTCTCCTTTTTATATTATCCAAGGCAAACATCCTTTTCTCCTATAAGTCTAGGAGTGCATTTATCCTTTGTGAAACATCAGAAGAATTTAATTCTTTGATCTGTAGCACCAACCTTAAGAAAGAAAGTTCCAACTCAGTAGGAAGGATGGCTTCTTGACCATAAATAATATGGAAAGGAGTGCAACCAGTGCTTACCTTGGCGGTATTCTATCTTCCCAAAGGGCATAAGTGAGGAGAGTGTACCATTGATGAGGCTTATCTTCGATGAGCCTTTTGACAATTCTCACCATATTTTTGTTGGTAGACTCAACCTTCCCATTCCCTTGGGGATAATAAGCTGATGAGGTGAAATTTTTAACCCCCAACTTAGCTAAAAATTAGGTCAGCTTAGCAGAAATGAAAGTAGGACCATTGTCTATAATAATTTCCAATGGAAGACCAAATCTGGAAAAGATATTATTTTCAAGGAAAGAAATTACCTGATCATCTGTTGAATGCTTAAGTGGGACAACTTCAACCCTATTGGCATAGGGCCAGGCTCTGCAAGTCTTAACATACTCTATTCATGCACTAAGCCAATGACCTCTACTACTTACATCACCTAGCTACTTATTTATACTTTACAAAAAGTCCTAAGCATGGGTAAACCCATGGGCTGACATCCCATACCCGTTACATAAACCCAAAAAGCCCAAAAAGATTGCAAAATGGGTGAGATCCCGCGATATCTTCTTCACCTGAGAGCTTTGGCTTTGACTAAGTTGTCGAAGTCCCAAAAATGGTCAAACACGACCAATGTTTCCTCAAAACTTGGTCAAGGAACAAAAAGCCCATTTTTTAAAAAAGTATGTGGCTGTCAAAATAAAAACTTGTATTGCTAAAGATGGAGGCTTAATAGGACCAATAAAATTCAATCCCCACTTTGAAAAGGTAAAGTCTAGGAGGACAGGTTGTAATGGCATGGCTAAAAGGCATTCTTTCCCAACAAATTTTTGGCACTTGTCACAAGATCTCAAAAAAACATAAGAGTCATGAAAGATTGAAGGCCAATAGTATCCTTTTCTAATAATCTTGAAAGCAGTGGTTTTAGCAGAAAAATGACCCCCTACATGAATGATAGAATTTGAAGAACCATAAGTTTCTTGCAACAGTTTTTGTGTGTCCTCATCATTTACACATCAAAGAAACACACCATCAACATATCTTCGAAACAAGAAGTCTTCTATAATGACGTATCTTGCGGATTCAAGAGAGAGTCTTCTCCTTTGATGAGTGTCTAAGTTTTCTGGACATCTTTGGTTTTGTAATTAGTAAACTAAATTCTTATACCAGGGATGTTCAGACACATGAAGGATATGGTTTTCAATGTAAAAAAGTTTTGATAGGGAACTATCGTGTTCATCAATTTCTTCACTGTTCTCAGCATGATGAGCTAAGTGAAGGGCTAAGTCATGTCCCTTGATAGTGGTAGAAGTCATGATATTCAAATCATGCTCCTGGATCTTGGAAAGCCAATGTGCAAGCTTCCTTGAAATATAAGTCTGTGAGAGAAAAAACTTGACAGTAGGTAAAGGGACTTTTACCAACGTATGCTTACCTAGGATGAAGTGGTGAAACTTTTCAACAAATTTAACAAGAGAGAAAGCATGTTTGTCAATGAAAGAATATTTAAATTCATCATCAAACAAAATTTGACTCATGTAAGCCACTGGTTTTTCATTACCTTGGTCATCATTTTGCATGAGAATAGAAGAAACTGCTTCCTCCGTGGCATTAGTATATATCATGAATTCCTTCTCAAAATCCGACTTCGCCAAAACCGGTGTGGAGTTGATTTCTTTCTTGATCCCTATAAAAGAATTTTCGACATCATCTATCCAAGAAAAAGAATGATCTTTCTTAAGCAGATTATGAATTGGTTTGACCATCATAGAAAAATATGGAACAAACCTACGGATGAAGTTGATAACCCCCATAAAATCTTGAACCTCCTTCTTGGAAGTGGGAGTAGGCAGATTAAGGATAGAAACAATCCTTTCAGGACCAATGCTTATTCCTGAATCAGAGACAATGTGTCCAAGGAGCTTGCCCTCAGTAACCCCAAAAATGGACTTAGAAGGATTTAGAGAGATTCCAAATTTCCTACATCACATGAGAACTCTTTTCAAATGACCAAAATGATCTGATCGGGTTTTAGAGTACACAGTTAAGTCGTCAAGGTATATTTGAATGATCTTCAAAATCATTTGCCGAAGAATCCACAATGACAAAATGACACCAACTGTGGATTCTCCAGGAAATGATTTTGAAATTCCTCACCACAGAAATTTGAATGATCTTGTCGATCAAATCGTCGAAAGCTATTTTCACAGCTCTTTGAAAAGTGGCACCTACATTAGATAATCCAAAATGCATATGTTCATAAGAAAAGGTACCCCAATGAGTAATACAGGTGGTTTTATATTTATCTTCCCTTTTTACCTTGATTTGATTGTAACCGAAAAAACCGTCAAGTAAGGACATCATCTGTGACCCTGCAACTTGCTACAAGATCATTTCCATGTTAGGGAGAGGAAAGTGATCTTTGATACTAACCCAATTCAATGTGTGAAAATCAACGCATAATCTATTCTAACCAGTTTCTTTCCGAACATGAAACAAATTGGAAACTCATTCAAAATATTTGATTGGAAAGATGATTCCATCCTTTAAGAGTTTTTCCAACTCCTTTCGAATAGTTGCTTCCATTGCAGGGTTGATAGGTCTTTGTTTTTTCCTAACTAGTTTTATGCCTTCCTTGATGGGAATGGCATGGTGTATAAGAGCAGGATCAAAATCACGAATATCCTCATAAGACCAAGAAAAAAGATCTTGAAATTCACAAATCATATTGGCAAACTTCATTTTCTCTTCATCAAAACATTGGGTACCTATTTTAACATTATTTGGAGACTTGAGTGTTCCAATGTTCAAGGAGATGGTTTCGCCCATGTTCCTTTTTTACTCCTATTCTTTTTGTTTCTCTTTATTTCCTACATCACTCGATGAGAATGAACTCTCTAGAGGAGTCAAGCTCTTAAGAATCTTGTTATCTTCTATGGATATAGTTTCCTTGGGCTAGAAGGAGATCAAAAATCTTCGAGAACAACTCACACCAACCACTCCACCATCAGGAAAGGAGCAAAGGAAACAGGAAGCAACAACACAGTTGCAGGAGATAGAGAAACAGGTTAGCATAGTAGCTGACCTGTTTGATAAAGCAGCACAACTTTGGACAAGATTGGAGGAGAATCCATAGGTCCAACGATGGGAAAAGGAAGAGGAAAGGATCAATAAAGCGATCTAAGATCTCAAGTAGAGGTAGAATACCATACCAATCCCAGGACAATTCAAAGGGATGCAAGAGATAAAGAAGATGCAGGCATAACTTATCACTGTGCAAACACAAAAATAGGAGCGCCAAGCTCAAAAAGAGCCATTGTAGGAATGGGTAGCAGAAGTACTTGCATAGGCAGAAGTAGTTAAGACACAGATAACATAGACCCAGGAAAAATGTGCAGGATTGATCAACAACAAAGTGGCAGCCCAAGTAGTGGACACCATCAAGGAGAAGACCACCCAAGCACTGACAAAAGCAGCAGAGCTCAAGGAAAAGTTCCAGATGATCACCAAGGAGATCGAGCAAGCTCAAAAGGATTAGGTGACTTGGGACAAGTTACATGTCAATGTTGGGGGCCTATTGGCACCAACCCAAAGTGGAAAGAAGGATGATCATGGGGAAAGAAAGCATGCAGAAACTGAAGTAACAACTGGAGGGAAACACAGCACACGCGCATGCAAGAAAGCGTGCACAAGGAAAGCGACAGCTGGAAAGAAGAACATCATGCGTGCATGGGAGGAATACCTAATGTCGGTAGGGTTAGGGTTTTTTTGTAATACAATGTAAACGACTGAAGAGCCCGATAGATATAAATATATAGATACGTAGGAATCAGGTTGTTGTTGTTGGTTCCTGACTAGTTCTCTTTTATATTGTTCATACAAGTTATGTACTAGTTGATGCAATATGTAATGTGGCTATGAAATATTTTGGAAGATGTTGAGATAGAATAGAGGAGGGAAGGAATATCTAAGGATTAGATCGTAGGATGTGGAGCCTGGAGCAATCTAGTTCACCTCATGTAGATCTTATCCATCTGAGGAGAATTGTAAGTGCACGGCACTGGAGATCCAAAACTACCATAAATAAAGAGCCAAGAGCCAGATATTTGTGGACATAGCCTAGGAGGAGGTGAACCACAGTAATATATGTGTAGTGTGATGAATTCATGCATACCTTTGTCTTCTTTTAGTAGTTAATTTTTGTTCTTAATAAATGAGTCATTATATTGTTATGAAATATGATCGGGCTGCTAAGGAAATAAATTGTGGAAGATAAATGAATAACTGTTAATAATAGTAAATTGCAATAACAATTCATAGTACATGGCTCTGAATAATAAACCCCTATATCATACTCAATCCTAGGTTGTATACACCTGAGTCTTATAGCCACCCATTTAAAGCTATCTCGGGTGAGACTACATAGCACATTCTATGTGTTGTGTTGCCTTTTGGTTTACTAGGAGGGCCGATGGTTTTAGAGGCTTTGTTGGAAACCTAAAAAGACATGAACCCTAGTTCAATAACTCAGATGGTAAATAAAGAAGAGTAAGTAACCAACAACATGACTCGATTCTTCTTTATGATGAAGATAAAGAACCATTGGGGGTAGGAAAGTTCAATCCCATGTGGCATGGTCCTTATATCGTCAGACATGTTCTTGAAAAAGGAGCCTATGAATTAGAAGATTGTGAAGGGAATTTGTTGGATGAGCCCAGAAATGGGCTCTACCTTAAAAGGTATTATGCTTGAGCCCTCAAGTGTGAGTGTGACCTTCGTATACTAGTGTATGTTGGTGTATATATTTTTATCTTTATTCTTTTGTGTCGTCGACTTGATTATTGAGTTTTCCATTGGTTGGAAGATGTCAATGGGATCTTCAGTGTTCTTAGGATTCATAGACAATGCCATTCGTCATACTTGGAACATTGCTTCCACCGCTTGGGTTATTTATTCGCCTGAGGGAAAATTGGTGTCTTCAGGAGGCATTTGTTTGGAGCCATCAGTGAACAATGTTGGCACAGGGGCAGACCCAGGTTTCAATGCTACAACAATGCACCAACAAAACCCTAACTACCAGCCCTTTCGGCAACACCTGTGAGGAAGATGAAATCTCACTCGAGGTAGAGGCAGGGGTGGTTGCAGGACTCCAGTGTCTGGAACCTTAGCTGGGACACAGATATGTGATTGTGATACTTAACAGAGAACTTATCATCGACAGTTCATCAATATGTAACCAATATATACTCATTAGATAAAACAAAGCATCACAACACTTATTCAGATCTAATGTTTCTAAGCACTCAACATAAAGAGATATATTATATCTAGAAGACTCAAGCAATAAGCACATTTATATAGGTCAGATCTAGCATTCATATTCATTGTAAGCACAAAGCATAAATTGATCTATCAAAGTACTTAGAAAGTAACATATAAACACATTAATACGTCACACAAAGCAGAGAAACACAACATATACGTGGTTCACCCCCACCCTGGGGCTATGTCCACCAAATATCCTTCTTTATTATCTTCAGTCAAGATTCTTATAGGCACAGAGAGTCCAAGTCTCACTCTGCAGAGGACAGAAGATCTGCGCACCTCTCTATATCCTACTTCCTTGTGTTACAGCACAAAGCCTTCCACAATCTGTTACAACCACTTTCACTTAGCTCTGCAAGTCTCTCACAATATGCACAAAGCATCTACAAACCATACTTGCACTTAGCACACCATCACCTAGATGCACTTTGATACAACTTCATGCCCTTTCCTTTAACTTACATCGACTAGATATCTATTTATACATTACAAAAGTGGGCCTAAGAATGGGTAAACCCATGGGCTGACATCCCATACACTTTACATAATCCCAAAACCCAAAAAGGACCCAAAAAGGGGCCGAGATCTGATGATCTCTTCTTTGTCTTGCACTCCACCTTCAACAGCCTATCGAAGTCCCAAAAATAGGTCAAACATGACGAAGAACCCTCAAAACTTGGTCAAGGGCCAACAAGCCCCCAACACTCACCTATGACTCATCCCGAGTCACTATGGTCTGGGTAGTTCTACTTCAAAATCCTCGAGCTTGGCTTGTGCTGCTTGGACTTGTTGTTGTGCCATGACCTCCTATTCAATGAACTCCTGGATCACTACATCATTGACAGGTTCCTCTAGGCATTGTTCTGCTGTGGTGACAACCTGCTCTAGCTCTGCTCCTCGGCCTTCAACCTCTATGAACAATTGGCAAGCCTTATCTTGTACAGTTTGGAGTCTCTGAGTTACTTCCATAACTCTGCTCCAAATAGTATGGATCTGTTGTTGGGCGGTGCACTTCTCTTGAGATCACTTCATTCTTTCCACAACTTATAGGGCCTTCAACTGCGCCTGTAGTGTCTCTGTGTGATTCTTCGCTTCCTAGAGCTGCGACTCTAGTGCCTGCAATTCTAGATTCCTAGTGAGTTGCTCATACATCTGGGCACTATGGTTACTTAGCTACTTTCATTCCATGGCAAGGGACTTTAGTCTCTCAACTGTGCTTTGGGCAGTGGCTTCTCTTTGATCCCATACATCTTGCAGAGTCTCAGGCACTGTGTAGAGCTCTAAGTGTTCTATGTGTTGTTGTAGCTTCTAGATAGCTTTGACGAGCTGGTCTACTTGGTTCCTGACTTGGTCTTCTTCCTTTATTTCTACGACTGTCATAGAGCAAAATGTTTTGTTGACTGCTTCTTTCACTTCTAGTTGCTCCACGAGAAACTATTTTTTTCCTTGTTGCAACTGTGCTTTTTCTTCGTCGAACTTTTCTTAGAGAGTGTTGTTGGGAAAAATACCCTATGGACTAGGAAACTAGGGTCAGACTTGCATGCAGATTTTGACCGTAAAGAAATTACTTTTTAACCTACCACCCAAAACTTAAACCCCTCTTTCACAATACTTGCATGGAAAGGAACTACTAACCTGGTTACTGGCATTTGGTGTAGATCCTCCATTGCACTTTTGAACACTTTTTGGTGCTGCTCCTTCCAAAGATAACCTGCAATCAAAACAAACAACTATGCATGCATGCTACTTCTCTACTTGAGGGTTAGAAATTAAGCATAAATTAACCAAACCATAGATAACTCATGCATTGGGATGGGAAAAGTATTCTTTTATTATTCGAAAAAATGAATCAACTTACAATCAAAGTTGAGACCAGCCACTGCTCCTTGATCCTGATCCTGGGATCCTCTTCATTTGTCCTCCAACTGCTTTGCGTTAAATCTCCTTTGGCATGAGGAAAGGCTAAAGGGTTGGGACAATGGATTACACAAATGGGCAGAGTTTCTTCGCTATATTTTTCCTCCTCCAAATGGTACCCCTACCCCTTCTTTTATAGGCTAGAAGGAGCTAGGGTTTTGGACGAACCCTCAGCCATGCATGGTCGGGAGTTTCAGTTAACTGACCCATATCTTTTTGTCCCATCGACAACTTTCCTCTTTTCTTGCTTTGTTAGGTACATGCAGGTTGTAGTGAGCCAGCCAGTGTGCACACGCGTGCAGTAATGGATTAGGGCGTGTGGGCCTTCACACAAGAGGATTTTCAAAGAGTTGTTCAGTAGATGTTTTGGCAATGAAGGGATATGAGTTGGCCTAATGCTAGGTGAGCATGTGTGGTGCAATTTAGGGTTATAACAGAGAGCAATATTTTCCTGTTCTATAGTGCTTTGTTGTTCTATGAGTATGCCTTGCACTTGCTTCAAGGCTTGGGTGGCTTGTTCGATTTCTTCTTGTGCTCGTCGAAGGTGAGCTTTGACTATATCAGCTAATCTGTGGAGTTGGGTTGGCTCATATCCCAACTCAAGTTCTCTTGATGGTAGGGGCGTAGTGGAGACTGCGCGACTGGACTGAAGTTCTTGTTGTACCCTTCGGAGTTCAATATCAATTCTATCATACATTTTCTCTTGTTTGGCTTCTTGTTTCTCAACTATCTCCAGCGAAGCATCGTTCAGGGTTGTGATCATGAACTCAAAATCATCATAGGTGAGGACAGTCTACATCTTGGTCATGCTGGATTTTGATTTCTTCCTCGAAGAATGTTTCGGGGTAGAAACCTTCCTCTTCTTCAAGGAATCAGTCTCGTCTTTGGGTGGTGTTACTTCGCCTTTCTTTTTTTCAACTTCTGTTCCATTTATCTCTTATCCATCACCCCCTTGCTCTAGTGATATGGAAGGAATATTTACTGAGGCACTGCTTAAATCTTAGTCTTCTTCATTCTTCTTTGTCCTGTTGGGTCTGGGTGTATCATGCACAGTTTTTGGGCTATCGAGGTTGGATAGCTTGGTAGGGTCTGTTGAAATAAGGAGGTCCGCCGACCAGTCCTTAGTGATTTCCTCTAGGTCCTCTTCTGTCATCTTGTAGTGTAACTGAAGTTATTGATTATGTTCATCGGCTCACACTGTTATGTAAATGAAATTTCGATCTACTCTTAACTTCATCAGGGGCTGAAACCAGTGTAAAGTGTTCAGAGTCATGCGAGGCTCAAATTCTATGGCTCTCTTCAGTTGAAGGTAATAGGTATGAAAAACAGCGTTCGAGTGCCACTGTTTGTTCATATCACTCGAATACCAGAGTGTAGCGAACTTCGCAGCCAGTGGCTCAAATGGCTCGATGTCGGGGAAGGTCGCACCTTCTGACATCTCCCAGGAAATAAATTCAATAAGGATCAAGAGCCAGCTAAAGTGAAATTCATATCCTTGATCTTGTGCTTCTCTACAGTCTAGTTCCAATTGATTTTCTAGGTACTTCACCTAGTTCATCCACAGGCCTTTTGCGCACTTCCCTGCGAGGTCAAATACAAAGTTGGTGACTTGTGTAGTTCGGTTCTTTCTTACTAACTTCCCTGCAATTAACTGACAGGTGGGGTGCACTACGCCATTCTGGATGGAGGCTACCTTGTAACCTCTTGTTCCCTCCGCAACATCGCCATAGGTGTCCTTGATCATCTGTGCTAGCGCGTGGTCCATGGAGTTTTCGGGATAGAAATCATGTAGGTTAGGTCCTTTCATACTCAACCCTATGATCCTATGGATAAATGTCATATCAAATGTAATACGACAGTTTAGCCACAAGTAGCTACCATGGTAATAGTAAAGTAGCAACTTGACATAGGCATTGACTTCCTAATGTCTACCAAAGTGTGGAATATTCATGACGTTGATCATGGTGGACTGCGCGAGGTTCATCGTCCATGACTGGGGGATTATCTTTGAATTATTCCCCTTCATTCTGGTTAGGTACTTGTACGGGGTGAGCATGTTATAGACTTTTCGATCTCTGAGGTTGAAGTCGTTGAACTTTAATGATGCGATCTTGTCCTGGTTTGTTTGAACTGTGTGTATCCCCTTCAGGAGGTATGCAGTAACTAAGGTGTACTCAAAATATATGGGTACACTATCACAATTCACTACGCCAGTCAGAGGTGGAATATAGGCAGGCAATATGCTCTGTATCAGCTTTGCATTCACTAGGTCATCCCTGTGCTAGGTCGCTTTTCTTCTGATGGTCAGGATGGTCCGGCTCCACGAGCAGTCGACAGAGAGGCTTGCATTGTTTTTTTCGATGAATCTTGTACCCCTACTAACATTCCTCTCTCATACATGACTCTTTCAGTCATCAAGTTGATGAGTACTTCCATCACTGACTCTTCGACTGCGGTGAGCTCTTCGAACATACACGCTCGGGGTTGAATATATCGGGTTCAAGAGAAACCAGTTACTGCAACAGAATAGATGGAAATAATACGAAGATCACTATGTAATATCAACTTAGTATATGGGCTCAGATTCTCGATTAGAAAAAGTGTTCTCGGTGCATGGCGCGACGGGATAAATAGGTAACTCAGTAGCGAATCTCTTTTAATGGGTATGGAGCCTTCATTAACTCTGTTATGTTCATTATGGCATGGTCCAGTGGTCTAGTGGAAAACCATAAATTTCTTTCTACCCATTCGGAGCATCGTTCAAACAGTTATAATGAACCCAATGGCTATATTTCTTCACCACAGCGAAGTGCCATGTTTTGTTGTTCTGATATCCGACGAAGTTCCAATTTTGCAAATTTTCCTTCTGTGAAGTTCCTTCTGGATCCTTCTGTAACTTATCTCTCTTCTTACTTAGCTTTCTATCCTTATTTCCAGTGAGCTTCGTCTCAGTATTCCTTTTTCCATTCTAATTCTTATCTTCTTCTAACATAGTTACTTCGCATTGTTGAGATTCTTTCCTAGGATTCAAGGGTAATATTTCTTCTTTATCTAGGAAAGGTATTTCAATATTTTGTGGGTCTTCTAGTGTTCTTTCAACTTTGATATCCAAGTCTCTGGCGTTAAATAGCTTCAATCTGTTCTCTTGTTCTTCAATCAAGTGTGTGATCCTTCTAGTTATGAAATCTTTTAACTCTTGCTTCTTATACTCTAAGACTTCTTCTTCTTCCTTTCTTCTGATCTGATCTCTTTCAATCCAAGGTTTTCTTGGTAACATGGTAAATGGGGCGTTGTCCTCAATAAATTTAATAATCTCAAAATCTTCTTCTGTCGAAGTTCCATTGGCATTCATAGATATATGAGTGAGCTTTCCACATATTTTTATCATCTTTCCTTTGAATAACCATATTCCTCCCAAGGAAGGAGTCATAGCAGTCTTCCCTAAAAGTTCCCAAGTTCTTTCTGTCATAATATTCACCTGTGTTTCTTCATCCAGAACACAATCAATGTCAAAGTCTCCTATCCTTGCTTCAATGCATTCTTTTTCTTTGAATATCTTTGATAATTTGACATGTCGGTGGTCATTTAGGGTTCCTTTCATCTTTAGCAATACTTTATTTGATTCTTCCTGGGGTTCTACCATAATCTTAGTTTCTAGATCTGCCTTAGGGTTTTCTTGTCTCATGTTCATTCCTTCAAGCTTAGCAATCATTCTAGGGAAATCCAATACTTCATGGTCCATAGCTTTGCAACAAAGACAACTAGGTCTTATGCCAGGGCATTCCTTAGCAATATGTCTCGGTTTTATGCAACTGTAACAAAGGGTTAATCCTCTCTTTCTTTTAAATGATCCCCAACTCTTCCTATACTGCGCTCTAGGATCATAGTAGCTAACCTAAAAAAAATTCTTTCTAGGATCCTGCATCCATTTGTTAGTCCAAACATTCTTTCTATGCATAGGTATAACATATCTTTCACTATTCTTATCAAATCTATTCATATCAAACCTTCTTTCATCTATTAGTGCCCTAGTTTTCAAGCTAGGACAAAATCTATCAAACATACCTAGATCCATACTTTAGAAAAAAAAAATTCCACTTATCTTACTTTTACAAAGCACAAAGATTGCAGATCTTAAACTTTTCACTATTCTTACCTTTATCAGAGCATAGAGCTTACAGATCTTACCTTTTTTCTTTAGATCTGACCTCTTTTCTCCAGAACTGTCCTTCCTCTTGGCACAAAGCTTCACAGGTCAAGTATAATGTTGCGCACTAGGGAAACAGATCTATGCATGGGGCTTTCACAGTTTCAGGTCAAATATTTGCACAAAGCTTCTTCTTCCTCAATTCCCAACAATCACAGTTTTAGGTCCCGACAATGGAACCATTTGTTGGCACAGGACCCAGGGTTCAACGCTACAACAACACACCAAAAAAACCATAACTATCAGCCCTTTTGGAAACACCTGCGAGGGAGATGAAGTCTCACTTGAGGTAGAGGTAGGGGTGGTTGTAGGACTCCAGTGTTTGCAACCTTAGCTGGGACACATATATGTGATTGTAATACTTAACAGAGCACTTATCACTGACAGTTCATCAATATGTAACCAATATCTACTCCACAAATAAAACAGATCATCGCAACACTTATTCAGATCTAATGTGTCTAAGAACTCAACATAAAGAGATAGATTAGATATAGAAGACTCAAGCACTAAGCACATTCATATAGGTCATATCTAGCATTCATATTCATTGTAAGCACAAATCATAAACTGATCTATCAAAGCACTTAGAAAGTAACATATAAACACATTAATACATCAAACAGAGTAGAGAAACACAACATATATGTGGTTCATCCACACCCTGGGGCTACATCCACCAACTCTCCTTCTTTATTATCTTTGCTCAAGATTCTTACAGGCATGGAGCATCCAAGTCTCACTCTGCATAGGACATGAGATCTGTGCACCTTGCTAGATCCTCCTTCCTTGCGTTACAACACAAAGCCTTCCACAATCTGTTACAACCACTTGCACTTAACTCTACAAGTCTCTCATAGTATGCGAAAAGCATCTACAAACCATACTTTCACTTAGCACAACATCACCTAGATGCACTTTGATACAACTTCATGCCCTTTCCTTTAACTTACATCGCCTAGATATCTATTTATACATTACAAAAGTGGGCCTAAGCATGGGTAAACCCATGGGCTGACATCCCATACCCTTTGCATAATCCCAAAACCCAAAAAGGACCCAAAAAGGGGCCTAGATCCTGTGATCTCTACTTCGTCTTTCACTCCACCTTCGACAGCATGTTGAAGTCCCAAAAATAGGTCAAACATGACCAAGAACCCTCAAAACTTGATCAAGGGCCAACAAACAATGTGGTTGAATATAACATTGTTATAGAGATATTACGTGATGTCATTTCACATGGTGTTCGATATTTATACGTTCTCCTAGATTCCCAGTTAGTTGTATGTCAGTTGAATGACAGGTACCGAGTAAGAGATCCTACATTACTCTGGCGTTTCCTTTGGGTATGAMTTTTGGAAYGATATTTTGATTTTATTACTTATGATCATATCCCTATAAGTTCTAATAAAGTATCCTATTCATATGCTAATTACATTTTAGATTGGAATATGTCACATAAATAAGTAAAGAAAACACACATTCATACATTCATCCATCGTAATATATGCAAGTAAAGCTGAAGACCAAAATATTTTTATATATTTCATCCATTAAGTCCAAAAAATATGGTGTCATAGTACAAAATTGGGCTTGTATCCCTCATAAATACATCTATGACCGATATATCATATAACCATGGAATCTAAGCCTGAGGTCCCAGATGTGTGTCATGATAGCAGAATATAGCATTTGTGATATGTTGAAAGAGTCTCACCCATGCACATGGTACACCCATAACCTACCTCTACATAGCCTTTGGAATATCCTCCACCTGGAACTACAATCATTGTGGAACTACATCTACATAAAAGAAATAAACATTAATATGATACCATACAATTTTTTTTTTTTTTTTTTTTTCATTTATCAAATCAAAAAACACAAAAAAATGAAATATACAAAAAGAAAAATTCTCACCAATCTCTCCAAAGGAAGATCCTAGTGGTAATCTCATGTCATAATCCCATCGTTAGTCGATCCCCTCATAGGGATAGTCATCAATGGAAATGATCTCTCATCGCCACCAATGAAAGAACTCATCATTGTAGGGGGTTGGAACCCTGCCACCTCCCAACTGCCTCATCACCCCGGTCCATCGGGACATGGATAGATCATTTAGACCATGTGGAGGGACTTCTACTCTAGGGATAAGAGATGAAAACCTCTCAAAGAAAAAAATACATAAAATGGATGCAAACCCGAAGTTCCTCATCCTCTTGAGTTTGCAGTCTGTCAACTGGCTCTTCATGTTGGCCAGTAGTGAGGTGCACCAATAGTAAATTGTGGTTCTCAAATACTCCACAACATATAACATAAGTGACCTCAACTTTTAATGCAATGAGTCCGGTCCTAATATCCATGTGATTACTGAGACGATGATCTTCAGACTCAGGTTCTAAATCACTCTAATAGGGAGTTGGCTCCTCACTTTCTCTGTGTCTGCAATGCATTAGGTGGCAATGTACTCCTCCATACACCTCCCAACTCCATCCCCTTGTGCCTTGATATTTACCATCTCTCCTTGGCGAGACAACCCTGTGATAAAATAGATGTCATCCACCTCAATCCTCAATGGTTTCCCATTGATATTGAAGGACTCGATCTTTGGATCCCAGTAGTTTATCAATGTTTGGAGAAATCTCACTTGGGTCCTCATTCCTTTTATGTCCCAAAACTTATAGATCCCACATATTTTTAAATCTTGTTGGGCCCTCATATCTCTTTCTATTGCAACATCAATCTCCTCGTGCTCCCTCTCTCTCCATTCAATCACCATCCTGTAAAGGAAACATCAAATTGTGAGTCACATTTTATTAAAAACCTTATTCACGGAGTTATACACATGCTACAATTATAATAGTCACGTATAGGGATCTATATACATGGGAAAGCTTCACTTTTCCTGTGTACATGGGGTCGTATACGTGAACTGATGAACTATAGCCCACATACACCCTATCTCCGACCTTATGGCCTCCAAAATTAAAAAATTGAAGACTAAATCTAAAACTTAAACCATGGAAATGGAAGAGTAATATATGAGAACTTACTTGGTCCAGACAGTTTCCAATTTCGTTGACCATAGCTCCTGGAATGGTCACTGGACGATTGTGGGTGAAATGGCCTCAAAAGCACTATGTGGGTAAAAACTCAAATGACATGGTAAAACTTGTTTTTTTTACTATTTGTAGAATAGTTTACCCAATTTATATAGTTTTTACCCTATATTTCCTATTTTTGAAACCATATGGACTAATCATGCAGTGAAAGACATGGTTTGAAGTGGTTTTTCCAGAGTTTAGTGGATTTCCAACATTCTTTAGCCTCTTTGTGCCTCCAGCAAGTATATACCATCACTAGCATATAGGATAGGTTCTCACCCCGCTTTGCATTTTTTCATCGTCGTATGACCATGATTCATATGTCCAAGGTACAAACCCATTTTTTAGTGACCCAGAACCTTCTCATTGTCACTAGAAGTGTCATTATTAAGTGGTAGAGACTTTCCAAACATGGGTACCCTAGTTAGAACAATTTTTCCATTTGGTGCCCATGCTGAAGTTACTCCATAGGTTCGGGAGACCCTTATAGTCCTAATATGACTTTGTGTTGGAACCTCATTACTCTTACTCAATCTCATTCTGACCACTACCTATGGGACTCCCGTCGAGTCTTAGTTAATCTCTTTTACGAATCATTAAAAAAAAAATATTGTCGAGTGAACTTGTCTCTTTCACACTCGTTAACTGGCTTTGAAAGGACGACTATATCAGTATAAGTTTAACCCTTTTCTGCACCAAATAGACTAATTACGAAAAATAAATACTCTAGTCATCTTTGGCTAGAAGAGTTCTCCTGAGTATTGTTTTATACTTTTTTGGGCCTAAGGGACTAAATCTAAAGAAAATAACATTACTGGAAGTTTCTTTCTAGTGTCAGGTTGTAATTGCATTTTATCACCATGTGTGCATTGTTGAGTCTAATTTCATCTCCGTCTTTCTCATTAGAAGCCTATTTCCCCAACAATTATCAGCATTCACCAAGAAGTGCCTTCCATATATCCTTTGAAGCTTGACACTCTTTACCCGAAGAGGAAACACCCCCCCAAGTGTCCATGTCCCACATGCATTCCCTTGCATTGAGAATAGGTATATTCCACTTCTTGGAACTAGTTTCTTACTCGCAACACTTGTTTCCTCTCTTGTATCATAGCATTTCTTTTACTTTGAAAAAAAAAAATAATAAGGGAGGGAAAATAATATTATCTTCTATCGACAACAATCATGTTTCCTTTGAACAAAGCACAAATCCTTAAGGCCATTCATCCAAGGTTTGGGTTTAACATTGCCTTAGGAAGTTGATCTCATTACTTAGAGTTTAATCCTCCAACTAGTTATTCTTCCAGTCCCCATGGAGATTTTGTTGATGCCTCTTTCGTTACAAATTTTTGTCAATGATCAGTGTTAAGTCTATGTTACCTAGGCTATCCATCTATCTCATGATATTATTGAAAGGAATTCTCAGACTGTGTCAGCCATTCCTTAGAACTCTTAACTTTTCATGTCAGCCATCCCCTTACAAGTGAATCTTGGAATCACATGAATTTTTTTTCCTACCTTGCACCTTGGGCCTACATTCATCATTGGTAGGTGTTGGCGTTCGGAAGTCACTCCTGGATTGCTAGCAGGAGAAGAGCCCGAAGCCCATCAGATTTAATGTCACGGTTTGTTTTAAAGGGTGATCAAATGGAGGAAGACTCGCAACATCATAACTCCAACTTCAGAAACCAGACCAGGCATGCATGAAAGAGTGAGGTCTTGATAAACTCCAAACAGT